>QARZ01040455.1:0-27874 GCA_013407115.1 Glycine latifolia
AAATGAAACTACGCTCAACCTATTTGTACATAACTATTGAACTATTAAATTCTATTTGAATTAACTGAGTAAGCTCAAGTCCCTGTGGAGACGAACTTTTATAAATTTTGTAACTTACAACGACAATTGGTACGCTTGCCAAAAAGTCCTAACAATAGCTTCGTGGTAGTCTTCACAGATGATATCCTAGTGTATTCTAAGACTAGGGAGAAGCACAAAGAGCACTTAAGGATTGTGTTGCAGACCCTTAGGGACCGACAACTGTATGCTAAGTTGTCTAAGTGTGAGTTCTGGTTGGAGAAGGTAAGTTTCTTAGGATACGTGATTTGCCAAGGTGGTATAACTGTAGATCCTTCTAAGGTGGAAGTCGTCCTTAAGTGGGAAAGCCCCAAGTCCGTGTTCGAGATTAGGAGTTTTCTGGGCCTGGCCGGGTATTACAGGAGATTTATAGAGGGTTTCTCCAAGTTAGCATTGCCTTTGACTAAGTTGACTAGAAAGGGGAAAGTGTTCGTATGGGACGCCCAGTGCGAGCATAGTTTCCGAACTCTTAAGGAAAAGCTAACAACTGCACCAGTGTTAGTTTTGTCTAACCTAGGAGAGCCCTTTGAGGTGTACTGTGATGCAGCAATGACGGGCTTAGGAGGGGTGTTGATGCAGGATGGTCGAGTTGTGGCCTATGCTTCCAGGCAGCTTAAAACGCATGAAAGGAACTACCCTACCCACGATCTGGAGTTGACTATTGTAGTGTTTGCCCTTAAGATATGGAGACATTATCTTTTTGTCTTTAAGTTTGAGGTGTTTAGTGACCATAAAAGCCTTAAGTATCTGTTCAGCCAAAAAGAATTAAACATGCGTCAACGGAGATGGCTAGAATTTCTTAAAGATTATGATTTTGAGCTTAGTTATCACCCGGCAAGGCCAATGTGGTGGCCGATGCTTTAAGTAGAAAATCTCTCCATGTGTCCACCTTGATGGTTAGGGAGTTGGATCTGTTGGAACAGTTTAGAGACCTCAGTCTAGCATGTGAGCTCACCCCTACTAGTGTGAGACTAGGAGCCCTGCAGATTTCGAGCGGACTGCTAGAAGAGATCCGGGAAGGGCAGAGGTCCGACCCATTCCTGCAGACACAACTATAAGCCATAGCATCAGGGAATGCTAGTAGTTTCCAGGCGGGGCCGGATAGAGTTTTAAGACTTTAAGGTAGAGTCTGTGTCCCCAACATATTCGGGCTCCGGAGAGTGATCCTAGAAGATGGGCCTAGAAGTAATCTGAGTATCCATCCCAACGCCACCAAGATGTACCAAGACCTCAAGACTATGTTTTGGTGGCCGAACATGAAGAGGGAGGTCAATGATTTTGTTTATGCGTGTTTGGTCTGTCAGAAAGCCAAGGTAGAGCACTAGAAACCATCGGGTAAGTTGCAACCCTTGGAGATACCCAGTGGAAGTGGGATAGTATCTCCATGGATTTTGTTGTAGGTTTGCCTAGGACCCAGGCTGGGTTAGATTCTATCTGGGTTATTGTTGACAGATTGACTAAGTCTGCTCACTTTATCTCGATCAACATCCGATTTTCCTTAGAGAAGTTAACCACCTTGTATATTAACGAGATTATCTAGCTGCACGGTGTACCCTATAGTATAGTGTCCGATCGGGATCCGAGGTTCACGTCTAGATTCTGGGAGAGTTTGAACAAGGCTTTGGGAACCCGTCTTCGGATGAGCTCAGCCTATCACCCTCAAACTGACAGACAGACTGAACGAACCATTCAGTCACTGGAAGACCTTTTGAGGGCGTGTGTTCTAGAACAAAGGGGTAGCTGGGATAGTTTTCTACCCTTGATAAAGTTTACCTACAACAATAGTTTTCACTCTACCATTGGCATGGCTCCCTACGAGGCCCTATATGGTAGGAGGTGTAGGACACCCCTATGTTGGTTAGAACCCGGTGAGAGTCTTGTGCTAGGACCCGAGGTGGTACAACAAATGACTGAGAAGGTCAGGTTGATCTGGGATAGGATGAGGACGGCCCATAGTAGGCAAAAGAGCTATCATGATAGGAGAAAGGACTTAGAGTTTGAGGATGGTGATCATGTATTCTTGAAGGTCACCCCATGGACCAGGGTTGGCCGAGCATTGAAATCTCGAAAACTCACACCCCGATTTGTTGGTCCTTTCCAAGTCTTAAAGAGAGTCGGTCCCTTAGCCTACCAAATTGCCTTACCTCCGTCCCTTTCCAATCTCCATAACGTATTCCATGTGTCTTAGCTTCGTAAGTACATCCATGATCCATCTCATGTAGTTGAGTTGGATGATATTCAAGTAAAGGAAAACTTAACATATGAAACACTTCCTTTGAGGATTGAGGATCGACGGGTGAAGCTTCTAAGAGGAAAAGATATTCCCCTGGTCAAGGTTATCTGGGGAGGTATATCCGGAGAAGATGCTACATGGGAGCTAGAGAACTAGATGCGGGAAGCCTACCCAGCTTTGTTTACATTAGGTAATTTCGAGGACGAAATTCCTCAAAAGGTAGGAGAGTTGTAACGACCCAAATTATAAGTTGCTAATTTGGACGTTTGATGTATGTTATGTTGATTGATTACATGTGTTATGTGGATTGATTAATTGTTTATTTATAACTTGCTGTTTGAGTGCTTTTGCCTTGGTATGCGTGCTTGATGGGTATTAGACGAGATTCAACTTTGCTGTTCTGTGGTTGCTGGCCGTGCACGCTAAGAGGGCATGCGTAGTCAGCCATGTTATAAGAAGAGGAGTGTGCAGTAAAGGGTGTTTTCCCGTTTCTTCTTCATTGCACTTTTCTCTTTTTTCTCTCCTTTCTCTCTCTCAACTTACCTAGAAACCTCTCGTTCTCGACCCCCTTCCTTGTTACCTTCAACCTACGAGAACCATCGTAGCTGCTACTGAATCCCGACGCCAAGAAGAACATCGTGGTCGGAGCAGAAGTTAGAAACAAATCGTCGCGAAGCTCGTGGACGAACTTTTGGTTAGGTAGGGGGAGTTTATCGTGTTTCTTAATGGCTTTAAGTACCACGGTCTGGGGGCCAGGGAGTCCAGCCGTGACGATAACTGCATGTCCTTGGTGTGTGTGTGTGTGTGTGTGTGATGCTTTTCCCAGAAAAGGTACGCCTTTTGGGAACAGGATGTGGTAAGTCTTAGATCTGTTGAATGTTGCTTTGTGTTGATGTTGGATGTTCTTGAAGGGAAGTAGAGGTTTTAAGAACTTCCCGTGTATGTGTACGAAGTAGGCATATTGATGCTGAAAGGTTTCTAAGACACTTATGAAAGTGTTCGTGTAGGTGAGGAGTACCGGGATAGGTTGGCCAGGTTACACATAGCCATAAATCCTGTTTGATGTCAGCTACCGGGATGAGTAGACCCAGTTGAGTTGGTTACGTAGCATGCATGTAGAACGTAACTTAATCCTTGTTGGCGAACGCCTGTAGACCGGGTCACCTACCCGGGGTTGTTCCCTTATAGTTATTAGAAACCCGTTTCCGCTTCTATAAGAGACTGGGTTCCTAACCCGGATGATATATTGGAGCCGTTGAGCTCAAGTTCTCACCAAAGGAAGAGCTACCGGGTTGCTAACTCGGATGAGCTCGTGTCCTCTCGGGAAAGGAGTCACCGGGTTCCCCTACTCGGTCAAGCTGGTGTACCTTCTTCTAAAACGACCAGGTTTTAATACACGTGTCATCTCTAGAAACTCATCCTTCCCTTTACAGAGAGACCAGGTTCCTCATCCCGGGATGGGATGTTCCCTTTAAAACTGCTAAGTCCAAATCCTTTCTTGAGAACTGCCGGGTTCCTTACTCGGTAGAGCTTGAGAACTGCTGGGTCCCTTACACCATTGTGTAGATTGGCAAAAATACAAACCCGGGTTCTTATTAACCTCGACCGAATTCCTCCGACCTCGCCCGTTTTGCTACCCTTGCCTTCTCTTACCCAAACTTTACTTCTCTAAGAGACCCCTACCGACCCTATCCACGTTATACCAACCTTGATCGACCTTGTCCGCCTTCGTCCGACCTTGTTCGGATTCTTACCTTGAGATAGTATGTCTAAGCGCCATCCCGGACACCTTGTACTTCACACCGGTCCGCTTGTTTGTATATGTTTGTGAGTGACATATGTGATTGCGTTGGTAGCTTTTGAACTCGGTCTATGTGATGATTCGAGATGAGGAATGCGTTTGGATATTCTATGTATAGCAGTGAGATGCCGAGACTGGGTGGCGATAAACCTTGCAAGGACCATGGTCAGTGCATTGTCGGGTTCATGTGTGGGCGGTAAACCGTGAGATGCCAGACTGGGTGGTAGTAAACCTTGCGAGGGCCACAGTCAGTGCATCACTGGGCCTTGTGTGGGTGGAATGTATGTACATGGGAGGGTATGGAGATCCCAGCCAGGACGAGTTATCCCTGCACGGGGCCATACAGAGATGGTTCCCATGAGAGACATACAACATTTGCATGGCGAAAATGGGGTTGATGATTGGCTGTAGGGTACAGAGGTACTGGGGGGCCACATCTGTTGGGAACTCCTTTTGACACCCATTGGCTGATCACCATGGGGGGTGATTCCTGTGCATGACAGAGTGACCTTGACAAGCTGCTGCATTATCTGACCACTAAGATGACCCATTTCCAGGATGGTACCACATTGCATAGTGAGAATTAAGTCAGGAGCATGCATCATGCTATTTTTTTGTGAGTTGATTTATGAAATGGTTGTGGATGACCGTATATGTTGGTATATGATGAATGCTTGGAATGTTGTATTGATATGTTAATGACCATGTTATTTCTTGACCGGGTTGTGCTTATTTCCTATTGTACTCGTTATTTCATATGATGAACTCACCTTTGCATTGTTGTACCTTGTGATTTGGTACTTGTGATGACCACAAACCGGGTTCGTGTGAGCAAATGAGCAGCATTAGGTGTTTTTGGGAGAAGTCTAAGTTGTTGGAGCCGCCGTGTTTTGCCGGGATGTCAATGGACATGATCCCGGGCAGGAGTTGCACTTTGCTAGATGTACCCCTTGTTTTAATGGATGCTCTCCTCGTTTTGCTAATTACACCCCTAACTTTTATTTTCTCTTTCTATTTGTAAAACAGTTGATGTATTTTTTGAGATGTAATCTTTGCACTTGTAATTAAATTATGTTTGACGTGTACAAACAAGTATTCGAGATGTCTTATGAATATCTTCAAGTATGTGTATTTTGTATGATGACGGTCATTATATGCTCACAAAAATTTACTCTTGTTTTCACAAGTAACCAAAGGGGTGTTCTTTTTATTAAAATGAGTTTTATGCCATTGTTGTGAGTTAGTGATATAGTAGCTACCTGGCAGGTCGTTACACATGTAATGACAAAAATTGTTTCTTTGAAGATAATGTTTGATTTAACAAAGATAGGTAATGAAATATATACAGAATTCTAAACAAGAGACAAGTCAATTTATACTGGTTCACCTCTCAACCATGGCGGCTACATCCAGTTACTTCCAACCAACACTAGGTTAGACTTTTCACTATATCAAAGAATCTTTACAAGTAGTTTTACAAAGATCACCTTTATCCACAATAGATTAAGAAATAGAAATCTAAACCCTATAGACCTAAAATGATCAAGACCCAGAGAACCCTACTCTGCTCTTACCTCTAGAGAACCCTACTCTAGAAAACCACTTTAAAGAATCAAAGATATATCAACAGAATTTTTAATACAAAAAAAAAACTCTAAAGAAAGATTCAAGAGATACAACCTATGATCCTTCAAATGAATGAATGAATGATGTTACCAATCAATCAGGTTGAATGCAAATCAAAGCCCAGAATAAGAACCCTTGAAATCTATTCTTTTCTTTAACAACTCATCTAAAAGATTTTACTCTCTTGATCTCATGAGAGATTTTTCACTCTTAGAACAAATTAGTATTTTTAGCTCTGGAAAAAGCTTTCTAATCTTTTTGTGATTCACATAAATGCTCAAGTTGGTTTGAACAATTTGCTCTAAGTCTATTTATAAAGACAAAATAAGCAAAGCTGTTATAAAACTGATTTAACTTACAATAATCGATTAAAACGACAAGGTAATCGATTATTTAATCATATGTAATCGATTAAAATATAACATAATCGATTAATATGTTCTTGAGCTTCCTGGAAATGTTTTCATGAACAAGATAATCGATTAAATCAATACTTAATCGATTAAAGCAGTCTAAACATTTTTGAAGCATGAAGAAATAATCAATTACATAAGACTGGTAATCGATTAAACCAGTAAAGCTCAAACATGAAAAACATGAACCCGGCCTGTGTAATCGATTACTGAAAATGGTAATTGATTATTCCAGTAAGGCACCATGACACACAAGTTAAGATAATCGATTACATAACAAAATAATCGATTATTCCAGTTATGCATGTTTTTTCAAATATAACTATGTAATCGATTACGAGAAACTGGTAATCAATTAAACTGTTCTTCAAGGCTTTTCCATAAATAGTATGAATGTACTTAATCTATTAAACTGCTTGTGTAATCGATTAAAACAGTGAGTTTTCATTTTTCAAAAACTGAGCCATGAGAACTTATCTTCTTATGAAATCATTGGATTGCTTTGAGATTTTAATAAAAAAACTATGTATGCATGATAATGAAAATGCAATTGCAAATGAAAGATCACAAGGCAAACCACTTGAACCACTTAGACAAATTACAAATTCCTTCAGATGATTGGGCACGTAAAAAGCTAAAACTTCAAGCCTTCATCCTTGCTTCAATCTTCTTGCAGCTTTCCTTAGAATCAATAATCTTCTTCTCAGAATCAACAGTAATTTCTATGGACTTGTCATTGTAGATGATTACTCAAGATACACATGGACTTTATTCATAAGATCCAAGAGTGATGAATTCACAGCTTTTAGAAAATTGGCCAAGATAATTCAAAATGAAAAAGCTTGCAATATTGTTTTAATTAGAAGTGATCATGGTGGAGAATTCCAAAATGAATACTTTGAAAAATTTTATGAAGAATCTAGAATTAATCACAATTTTTCAGCTCCAAGAACACCACAACAAAATGGTGTTGTGGAGAGGAAAAACAGATCACTTGAGGAAGGTGCAAGAACTCTTCTAAATGAAACAAAATTGCCTAAGCACTTTTGGATTGGTGCTGTAAGTACTATTTGTTATACTTTGAATAGGATTCTCATAAGGCTTATTTTGAAGAAAACCCCTTATGAACTATACAAAGGAAGGAAACCAAACATATCTCATCTTAGCACATTTGGCTGCAAGTGGTTTGTTTTAAACAATGGTAAAGATTCTCTTGGCAAATTTGATTCTAAAGCTGATGAAGCAATTTTTCTTGGTTACTCTTTGCAAAGTAAAGCTTATAGGATCTTCAATAAAAGAACATTGTATGTTGAGGAATCTGTCCATGTCATATGTGATGAGTCTAACCCTTCTAAAGAGAATTTGGAGTATGATGTTGATGCAGGACAAAAGGAAGAATTTTTGCAACTATTTTTGCAACTTAATGATCTAAATGAAAAAGAAAAAGCTGAACCAAATGATGTACTGGAACAGTCAACTATTGAACAAAAGCACAAGGAGTGGAGGACAACTGAAGATCTTTCCCTTGACAACATAATTGGAGAAGTATCCTAGGGAGTTTCTACTAGATCCTCTTTAAGAAATCTTTGTTGTACCATGACTTTTGTTTCACAGATTAAACCAAAAAGTATTGATCAAGCTCTACTGGATGAACATTGGTTAATGGCTATACATGATGACTTAAACCAATTTAAAAGAAATGAAGTTTGGGAGTTAGTCCCTAGACCATCAACTCATAAACCTATTGGCACAAAATGGGTTTTTTGAAACAAGCTGGATGAAAGTTGTAACATCCTCAAAATTATATTATGAGATATATATATGATTGAAGTATGGAAGTGTGATGATAATTGGATACAAGAAGAATAGGATAAATTTTATTTGAACATAAGCTGCCCAAAACTTCCATATCTGCCACCCAAATTGAAAAATTTATTTCTCTCTCAATTATTATTTAAATTAAGTGTATGATATATGTAATTAAAGATCTATATGTCTACTACAACATATTAAAATTTCAGACCAATCTAGATTGATTACTGTTTGAAATAACAAAAACACTAAGGGATGTCATTGTCCTAAGTTAAATTCGCTGGCAGCTTCGGAAGTATAGATTAAAAATTCTATATCTCGAGTTTTATAACTCCAAATAAGGCATGTGATACCTTTTTAGAAAGCTTAGGAAGTCTAGTTTAACATAATAGAAAATGAGAATTTTTAGATTAGTAAGTTGGTACAGACTAAATAATGAGTGAACCCTATCTGGTTGAGTGCTTATAGCCAATTGGACCATTTGGATTGAGTAAAACTTGTAACTCTTGGACTTTTGGCCCAAGGAATCAAATATTCAGCTCAAATTTGGACTAACCAGAAGTGTATTCACGTGGAAAAGCAATAGAATAGGCATAGCTAAGTGAAATAATAGGAAGAAAAGTTTGGTAAACCAAAGTCAATGGTAAGTCAATGAAGATAAGCTTTTTGAATCAACCTTTCTAGGTGGCCCTTCAAGGTGGAAAGCAAGCATTAAACCAGGCAATTGCAACCCTTGTTCAGCCAAGTCCATGTAGAGAATCCAGCTGCCCCAAAACAATAAATTAAAGAATCATTGACCAAAGACAAATCAAAGTCAAGATAAGGTTTAAGCAAAATATCTTTCAAAGTAATGATGATTTAGTTAAGTTGTAACCAAACCAACTCCTAATTCAGTTTTAATCTAACTAGAACCACTTAAAACTCAACTAATTAAATTACTATAAATAGCTAGGGCTGTGGAAAAAATTTCACGTAGGATCTAGCATCCAAAGCCAAAGCCAATTTCCATTTTCCTTGTACCTTGCTTTCTATTTGCTTTCCACAAACTGTGACTTCTTCTACCACCTCATCCACCAATCAATTTCTTCTTTCAAGGCTTCATTTCTTAGAAGATATTCAAAAAGAAGCAGCCACTTAATCAATTTCAAATCCAAATCCATTTGAGGTAGGCTAGGCTTCAATCTTTAATTAAGAATTGATTTGGATTAATTTACATGCTTAAATGTACAGATTTATGGCTATTATTTAGGCTGTAATTTCATGTCATTTGAGGGTAATTTTATGATGTGGAAATGTTGATTTTAACCATAGGATAGGTGATGATTTATAAGTTAAAATATTAGTGATATTTGGAATCACATTTGATGATTTTTGTGAGTGATTTGATGATCTTTGGGCTGTTGGTTAATATTTTTATTATGGGACTGTTTTGAATTAATTTTTTTGAAGTAGAGGTTGAATGGTATGTAGTTAAATGATTCAAATGTTTGAGTGATTAAATTTGAGGATGAAGTAGCAAGATGGTAGGTGAAAGGAGATTAAAATGCATGCTAGGTTAAAATTTTCTTGTGAAAGTTTAAAGGTGTTAGAAATTATTTTAGAGATATAATGCGGTTTATTAGTTAGGTTACTAACATGATTTTTTTATAGCTTGAGGATAATCAAAGGTCATGCCTAAGTGGTAATGATCTTATTTGAATAAGGTATGGTGGTTTAACCATACTTGTGGTAAGTATGATGTTATGACAACAACAATTTTTCCATAAGATGGTATGTATTTTGCTTATGGATTTTATTATGAATGGATTTTGACTAATGATATGTTGATTTATGTTTCCAAGTCCAGTACGAGATTTGTGAAACAAAATTTGATACTACATACAGTACGATATGTAGTGACCAGGTGCAAATATATGGCAAAAATCATGCATGTTTGCGTAAGACGATCGCAGCGTCTACATCCAGTACGAGGTGTAGCTACATACAGTACGATATGTAGAAGCCATGTGCACTCTGGGAAAATTCATCTCATGCATCCATATAGTTTGCATAATTATTTTATTGCTTCATTTGAATATATTAATTATTTACTAACATACTAACGTGTTCGGTGGTTTAGTTTTTGCCTACTGAGAAATTTTTATTTCTCACTAGATTTGTTTCATTTTTTTTTAGATGGCAACAGCGGTCAATTTCCTTGATACCCTGGATTGGTGATGGTGTAGAAATGAAGATATGAAGTAGGCCGGTGTATGGAAAATTCTGTACTTGTTTAATAATGACTTTTGTAACAAGGACTGTGACTACTTATAATATATATATCAGTGTAACAACTTCTATAATCTATACGTTTTAGAATTTATACTAGGATCCATTCAGTAAAAATAAAATAGTAATAAAAATTATTTAACGATTCTTAAAAATTAACCTTAATAAAAATATAATATCTAGAATAATTTTAGGTCGTTACAAAAGTGGCATCATAGTAAGGAACAAGGCTAGATTGGTTGCTAAAGGTTACAACCAAGAGGAAGGCATAGACTATGATGAAACTTATGCTCCATTAGCTAGATTAGAAGCCATTAGGTTGTTACTTGCATATGCATGTTTGATGAATTTCAAATTGTTTCAAATGGATATCAAAAGTTCATTTTTAAATGGCTACATTGAAGAAGAAATATATATAGACCAGCCCCCTGGATTTATTGATTTTAAACATCCTAACCATGTTTTCAAATTAAGAAAAGCTTTATATGGTTTAAAACAAGCACCAAGGTCTTGGTATGAAAGGTTAAGCAAATTTTTCCTTGAACAATCTTTCATACGAGGACAAGTTGACAAAACCTTGTTCATCAAGAAAAGAGGAAATGATATATTGCTGGTTCAAATTTATGTGGATGACATTATATTTGGTTCAACTAATCAATCTATGTGCAAAGAATTTTCAGTATCAATGTAGCATGA
Source organism: Glycine latifolia (assembly GCA_013407115.1). Taxonomy (NCBI): domain Eukaryota; kingdom Viridiplantae; phylum Streptophyta; class Magnoliopsida; order Fabales; family Fabaceae; genus Glycine; species Glycine latifolia. The sequence continues at coordinate 10,928 of QARZ01040455.1, forward strand.
ATTTGAGATGTCAATGATGGGGGAGCTTACATTCTTTCTAGGACTACAAGTCAAGCAATTAAAGAATGAAACTTTCCTTAGTCAAGCCAAGTACTGTCTAGAGATGATCAAGATGTTTGAAATGGAAAATTGCAAGGATGCTGCAACACCAATGACAACATCTACCTATCTTGATTCAGATGACAAAGGAAAAAGTGTTGATGAGTCCAAATACAGGGGAATGATTGGATCCTTACTATACTTAACTGATAGTAGACCTGATATTATGTTAAGTGTTTGCTTGTGTGCTACATATCAAGCAAATCCCAAAGAATCTCATCTAACTGCAGTCAAAAGGATTCTTAAATATCTTAAGTCTACACCAAGAGTAGGACTTTGGTATCCAAAAGGTACATCTATCAACTTGATTGGATATTCTGATTCTGACTTTGCAGGGTGCAAATTGGATAGAAAGAGTACCAGTGGAACATGCCACTTGTTAGGAAGCTCTTTGATTTCTTGGCACTGCAAGAAGCAATCATGTGTTGCCTTATCCACTGCTAAAGCTGAATATATTTCTGCTGGAAGCTGCTGTGCACAAAGTCTTTGGTTGAAGCAATAACTTCAAGATCTTGGTGTTGATGTACAGGAGATACCATTATTGTGTGATAACACTAGTGCGATCAACATATCCAAGAATCCTATTATGCACTCAAGGACCAAACACATTGAGATCAGACATCATTTTATCAGAGATCATATCCAAAAGGGTAACATCAAAATTGAGTTTGTTGAAACCAACTATCAATTAGCTGATATTTTCACTAAACCTTTGGATAGAGATAGATTCTACACACTTAGAAACATGCTAGGAATTTTAGATGAATCTAATGTGTGTTAGCATGATGTTTATATGCTCATCTACATGAAATTGTGTCATTTATTGTCCATTCATCTCAAGCTTTACAAATTTGAACTTTCCTGCATAATTGTTGTTCATACTGATAATTTCACTGTTATAATCGATTAAGGCACGGATTACTCGATTAAATGGACTTAACAAGCCTTTTTAGAATGAAGTTTGTGCTTATATAATCGATTACATTAGTAGTATAATTGATTATTCTTCATAAGAAAATGTTTCCAGAAAATGAAGTTCACTGGAATAATCGATTATGTAATGACCTGGATTACAAGTTGTTTAGTGAGATTTGATGTGTGATTATGTTACTTGATTTATTTGATAAGTGTTGTTTGTTACTTTTTTGCCTTGGTATGTGTGTTTGATGTTGGATGTGTTAAGTTAACTTTGTTGGCTATGGTTGCTGCCCGTACACGCATGGTGGACATGTCCTGTCAACTGTGTTTATAAGCAGTCGTGTGCGCAACGGAAGCGTATTCGTCTCTCTCTTTTTTGCGCTTTTCTCTTGCTTTTCTATGTTCTCTCTCTCAAACTCACCCAGAACCCTATTGATCCCAACCCCTTCTTTGTTACCTTCAATCTACGTGAACCATCGTAGCTATTGCTGAGTCTCGATGCCAAGCAGAACTTCGTGGTGTGTGTTTGTGAGTGACATATGCAATTACATTGGTATCATTTGAGCTCGGCCTATGTGATGGCTTGAAAGGATGTATGTGTTTGGAAATACCCGAGATGACCCATTTCCAGGATGGTACCACATTGCATAATGAGAATTGAGTCAGGAGCATGCATCATGCTAGATTTTTGTGATGGCATTATCCTAGCCAGGTCGAGTTGAGCCTTGTTCTGGGTCATACATTGATGGTGTCGTGGTGATATTCTATGTATTGACGTGAGATGCCGGGACTGGGCGGTGGTAAACCTTGCAAGGACCACGGTCAGTGCATCGTTGTGGCTGTGAGATGTCGGGACTTGGTGGTGGTAAACCTTGCAAGGACCATGGTCAGTGCATCGTTGGGCCCTTGTGTGGGCGGTATGTTTCATAGGGGGTGTATGACGGGTTACCCTTGAAAGGAAGGATTGTGTTCCTAGCCGAGTCATACATCTATGGTGCCTATGTAACATACGATTTTTGCATGACGGATATGGGATAAATGATTGGTTGTAGGGTACGGAGGTACTGGGGGGCCACGTCTGTTGGAAACTCCTTCTGACATCCATTGGCTAATCACCATGGGGGGGTGATTCCTGTGCACGACAGAGTGACCCTGACAAGCTACTGCATCATCAGACCACAAGGATGGCCTATTTCCGGGATGGTACCACATTGCATGTTGAGAACTGAGTCAGGAGCATGCATCATGCTAAATGTTATAAGTTGACTTATGAAATGTTTATGTATGTCCGTGCACGTTAAGTGCTTAATGGGTGCTTGAATTGTTTGTATTGGTATAGTGATGACCGTTGTCCTTCTATTGTTGTATTTATTGTTGTTATTTATTATGATGAACTCACCTTTGCTTTGTTGTACCCAGTGGTTTGGTACCTGTGATGATCGCAAACTGGGTTCGTGTGAGCAGACGGCCAGCCGTAGGTGCTTGGGAGAGGACCGTGTTGATGTGGAGCCGCCGGGTTTTGCTTGGATGTCAATGGACACGATCCCGGGCAGGAGTTGCATTTTTACTAGATGCACCTCTTGTTTTTTATGAATGCACTCCTCTAATTTTGCTATTTACACCCCTGACTCTTTTTACTTCTCCTTTCATTTGTAAAATACTTGATGTACATATATTGGGACGTGATATTTTGTACTTGTAATTAAACTATGTCTTATGAGTGCTTTCATTTACGTGTATTTTCTATGATGATGGTCGATATGTGCTAGCGAAAAATTTATCACCGTTTTCACAAGTAACAGAAAGGGGTGTTTTTCTTTTTAACATGGATCTATATCATGGTTATGAGTTAGTAATTCGGTAGCGACATGGCGGGTCGTTACATTAGTGGTATCAGAGTAGGTCGGACCTCCGGCCAGTGAGTTGTGAGCTTGCTATGTTTCCCTGTGCAGGATTGTGTTGATTGTTGAGTATTTGATTGTTGAAGTGACTAGCTGTGCTGTGCTGGGTTATGTTGTTTGTGTTTGAGCCTTGTGTAGGGTGTTGTTTCTAATATAGTCATGACATATTTGTATTTCTCACGCCTGCTATACCATAAGTTCTAAGCATTGTTGGGGGTTATCAGACTGGCCATCTGTATAATTTGGGACAATGCAAGGGGACATTATGGCAAGCAGTCCGGGAATGTAAATCATAGAGAGCCTGTATGGTATGATTGGTGTTTGTTTGTGTATTCCTTCTGGGTTCTCACTTCTTGTTGTACGTAGAAAGTGATGGCCGGTAGGAACGATCGAGCAATAGTTGATGCTCTCCAAGCCTTAGCCCAGGCATTGGGGAATCAGAATAGTAGAGAAGCCCCTGGAGCCGTGGAATACCAGGGATTGGACCGCTTTCAGTGCAACAATCCTCCCTCATTCAATGGGGGGTACAACCTGGACGGTGCTCAAACTTGGATTCAAGAGATTGAGAAGATCTTCCGGGTTATGGCATGCCCCGAGGAACACAAGGTCGCCTTCAGCACTTATACCCTGGCAGAAGAAGCCGAGTATTGGTGGGATAATGCCCATCAATGCATGGAGGCGGAAGGCCAGGTTGTAACATGGGAGACCTTCAAGGAGGCATTCTTGGAAAAGTACTTCCCAGAGGACGTGAGGAACAAAAAGGAGATAGAGTTCCTTGAGCTGAAGCAAGGAAACCGAACTGTGGCCAAGTATGCGGCTAAGTTCGAGGAGTTGGTGAGGTACTTTCCTCACTACCAAGGACGGGATGGAGAAAGCTCTAAGTGTGTAAAGTTCTTAAACGATTTGCGACCCGAGGTGAAGCAAGCCTTGGACTACCAGGGAGTCTGTCAATTTCTGACCCTGGTCAACATGTGCCAGATTTGGGATAAGGATTCCAGAGATAGGGTGGTCTACTATTGGAACATGGGCCCTGTGAAGGATAGGAAGACCACTACTGCGGGATTCCCGAGTAGTGGTAGTAGTGGACCATCTGCCTTCCCAACCTAGAAAATGTGCTTCAAGTGTGGCAAGCCCGGGCATTTCGCTGTATAGTGCGGACAAATGGGCACGATCTTTTTTAACTATAAGGAGAAGGGTTATTTCCAAAGAGAGTGCCCACACCCCAAGAAGGAGCGGAATGGTGGAGGCCAGCGGAGCCAACCCGGACAACCGAGGACCACGGGAAGAGTCTTTACTCTTAATGGTGCTGAAGCCTCGAATTCTTGGGATCTGATCCAAGGTGAGTGTTTCATAAACGGAGTTCCTTTACTTGTACTTTTTTATTCCGGCGCAACCCATTCTTTCATATCTCGGTTATGTGTAGAATAGCTTAAACTTCCTGTTTCTTCTTTAAATAATGAACTTGTGGTTGAGACCTCGGCTAGTGGGTCTGTGTTGACTTCCGAGGTATGTTTGGACTGCCTTGTGGAAATTTCAGGTAGAAAATTTCATGTTGATCTGGTTTGTTTGCCTCTTAGCCAGATTGACGTTATTTTGGGTATGGATTGGTTATCTTTCAACCAGGTTCTATTAAACTGCTATGATAAGATGGTCGTGTTTGGCAACCCGGATGTGAGAGAGGAAGGGATATTCATCTCGGCCAACCGGGTTATGTCATCTTTAAAAGAGAATGCTTAAGTATACATGATCTTATCAAACCCGGAGGTTGAGACCGGGGTCCCTCTAGCTGACCTCCCTGTTGTGAGAGAGTTCTCGGGAATGTTCCCTGAGGATGTATCCGGGTTACCACCTGAGAAAGAGGTCGATTTTTCTATAGATTTGGTACCCGAAGCTAGACCTATATTTGTATCTCCTATAGGATGTCTCCCTTAAAGCTAGCCGAGCTTAAGAAACAGCTGGCAGAACTGTTGGATAAGCGGTTTGTGCGGCCTAGTGTATCTCTATGGGGAGCACCCGTGTTGTTAGTCAAGAAGAAAGATGGGACTATGAGGTTATGTGTAGATTACCACCAGCTAAATAAGGTAATGATTAAGAATAAGTATCCCTTGCCTAGGATAGATGACCTCATGGATCACCTGGTAGGGGCTTGTGTGTTTAGTAAGGTAGACCTTAGGTCGGGTTACCATCAGATCTGGGTAAAGTCTGAGGATATTCCGAAGACTGCTTTTAGAACCCACTATGGCCATTATGAGTACATGGTTATTCCCTTCAGTGTGACCAATGCTCCTGGCGTGTTCATGGATTACATGAATAGGATCTTTCACCCTTACCTTGATAGCTTTGTGGTAGTCTTCATAGATGATATCCTGATATATTCTAAGACCATAGAAGAGCACGAATAGCACTTAAGGATTGTGCTGTAAACCTTTAGGGACCGACAATTGTATGTTAAGTTGTCTAAGTGTGAATTCTGGTTGGAGAAGGTGAGTTTCTTAGGACACGTGATATGCCAAAGTGGTATAACTGTAGATCCTTCTAAGGTGGAAGTCGTCCTTAAGTGAGAGAGCCCCAAGTCCGTGTTCGAGATTAAAAGTTTTTTGGGCTTGGCCGGGTATTACAGGAGATTTATAGAGAGTTCCTCCAAGTTGGCTTTGCCTTTGACCAAGTTGACTAGAAAGGGGCAAGTGTTTGTATGGGATGCCCACTGTGAGCATAGCTTCCGAACTCTTAAGGAAAAGCTAACAACTACACTCGTGTTGGTTTTGCCTAACCTAGGGGAGCCCTTTGAGGTGTTTTGTGACGCGGCAATGATGGGCTTAGGAGGGGTGTTGCTGCAGGATGGCCGGGTTGTGGCCTATGCTTCCAGGAAGCTTAAGACGCATGAAAGGAACTACCCTACCCATGATTAAGAATTGGCTGTCGTAGTGTTTGCCCTTAAGATATGTAGACATTATCTTTTTGGCTCTAAGTTTGAGGTGTTTAGTGACCATAAAAGCCTTAAGTATCTGTTTAGCCAGAAAGAATTGAACATGCATCAGAGAAGATGGCTAGAATTTCTTAAGGATTATGATTTTGAGCTTATTTATCACCCTGGTAAGGCCAATGTGGTGGCCGATGCTTTAAGTAGAAAATATCTCCATGTGCCCGCCTTGATGATTAGGGAGTTTGATCTTTTGGAGCAGTTTAGAGATCTCAGTCTAGCATGTGAGCTCACCCCTAATAGCGTGAAGCTAAGAGCCCTACGGATTATGAGCGGGCTGCTAGAAGAGATCCGGGAAGGGCAGAGGTCCGACCCTTTTCTAAAGACTCAACTAGAGGCCATAGCATCAGGGAGTGCTAGTAGTTTCTAGGTGGGGCCGGACGGAGTGTTAAGACTTCAAGGTAGAGTCTGTGTCCCCAATATATCAAGGCTTAGGAAAGTGATCTTGGAAAAGGGGCATAGAAGTAATCTAAGTATCCATCCCGGCGCCACCAAGATGTACCAAGACCTCAATCAAGACTATGTTTTGGTGGCCAAACATGAAGAGGGAGTTTAGTGAGTTCGTTTATGCGTGCTTGGTTTGTCAGAAAGCCAAGGTAGAACATCGAAGGCCATCGGGTAAGTTGCAACCCTTGGAGATACCCCAGTGGAAGTGGGATAGTATCTCCATGGATTTTGTTGTAAGTTTGCCTAGAACCCGAGCTGGGTTAGATTCTATCTGGGTTATTGTTTACAGATTGACTAAGTCTACTCACTTTATCCTGATCAACATCCGATTTTCCTTAGAGAAGTTGACCACCTTGTATATTAATGAGATTATCCGGTTGCACGGTGTACCCTCTAGTAGTGTCTGACCGGGATCCGAGGTTCACATCTAGGTTCTGGGAGAGTTTGAACAAGGCCTTAGGAACCCAGCTTCGGCTGAGCTAGTCCTATCACCCTTAGACTGACGGGCAGATTGAACGAACCATTCAGTCTCTAGAAGACCTTTTGAGGGCGTGTGTTCTAGAACAAGGGGGTAGCTGGGATAGTTTTCTACCTTTGATAGAGTTTACCTACAACAATAGTTTTCACTCTACCATTGGCATGGCTCCCTATAAAGCTCTGGTAGAAGGTGTAGGACACCCCTACGTTGGCTAGAACCCGGCGAGAGTCTTGTGCTAGGGCCCGAGGTGGTACAACAAACGACCGAGAAGGTCAGGTTGATCCGGGATAGGATGAGAATGGCCCAGAGTAGACAAAAGAGCTATCATGACAAAAGAAGGAAAGACTTAGAGTTGGAGGACGATGATCATGTATTCTTGAAGGTCACCCTTTGGACAGGGGTCGGCCGAGCATTGAAATCCTGGAAACTTACACTGATTTATTGGTCCCTTCCAAATTTTAAAAATAGTCGGTCCCATAGCCTACCAAATTGCCTTGCCCCCATCCCTTTCCAATCTCCATAATGTATTCCATGTGTTCCAACTTCGTAAGTACATTCGTGATCCATCTCATGTGGTCGGGTTGGATGATATTCAAGTAAATGAAAACTTAACGTAGGAAACACTACCTTTGAGGATTGAGGATCGGCGGACAACGCATCTAAGAGGGAAAGAAATTCCCCTGGTCAAGGTATTTCTGGAGAAAATGCAACATGGGAGCTAGAGAGCCAGATGCGGGAAGCCTACCCAACTTTATTTACATCAGGTAATTTCGAGGATGAAATTCCTAAAAAGGTGGGAGAGTTGTAACGACTCGGATTACAAGTTTTTTAGTGAGGTTTGATGTGTGATTATGTTGCTTGATTTATTTGATAAGTATTGTTTGTTACTGTTCTGCCTTGGTATGCGTGTTTGATGTTGGATGTGTTAAGTCAACTTTGCTGGCTGTGGTTGTTGCCCGTACACACATGGTGGACATGTCCTGTCAACTGTGTTTATAAGCAGCCGTGTGCACAACGGAAGCGTATTCATCTCTCTCTTCTTTGTGCTTTTCTCTTGCTTTTCTCTGTTCTCTCTCTCAAACTCACCCAGAACCCTATTGATCCCAACCCCTTCTTTGTTACCTTCAACCTACATGAACCACTGTAGCTGCCATGGAGTCCCGATGCCAAGGAGAACTTCATGTTCAGAGCAAAAGTTAAGAACAAACCGTCATGAGGCCCGTGGACGAACTCCTGGTTAGGTAAGGGGAGTTTATCGTGTTTTATAACAGCTTTAGATGCCATTGTTTGGGGACCAGGGAGTCCAATCATGATGATAACTGCATGTCCCTGGTGTGTGTGTGTGTGTGTGGTTTTCCAGAAAAGCTAGGTCTTTTATGAATGGGATGTGTTATGCCTTAAATCGGTTGAATGTCATTTTGTGTTGATGTTTGATGTTCTGGGATGAATAGTCGATGGTGCTCTTGTGGGGAGTAGAGGTTTCTTTTAAGAACCCCCCGAGCATGTGTGTGAAGTTGGCATTTTTTATGCTAAAAGGCTTCTAAGACACATGCGGAAGCATTCGTGAAGATGATGACTACCGGGATGGGTTGGCCATGTTACACAGACATCAACCCCTTGTGTTTTGACGTCGGCTACCGGGATGGGTAGGCCGAGTTAAGCGGGTTACGTAGCATGCATGCATGTGGGACATAACTTAGTCTTTGTTGGCGGACGTTTATATACCGGGTTCTCTAATTGTGGTCTTTCTTCTAAAACGACCGGGTTCCTTACCCGGGATGGGTTGTTCTCTTTAGAACTGCTAAGTCCAAGCTCCTTCCTTGAGAGTAGTCGGGTTCCTTACTTGGTAGAGCTTGGACCTTTTCTTTGTGAGCTACCAGGCTTCCTTACCTGGGCAACCTTGTATATGTTAGTGATAATACACATCTGGGGACTTACAAGCGCTATCAGTTATAATCAATTACAACGCTTATGTAATCGGTTGCATAGTGCTGAGTCCATTCTTGGAATTTTTATTGAAACCCAAGGATTCCCTTGAGCGACCTAGTCTACCTTCGTCCGACCTTGTTCAGATTCTTTCTTCAGAGTTGTTATAGCTGAATACCAACCCAGACACCTCGTACTTCACACGGTTCACTTGGTTGTATGTGTTTGTGAGTGACATATGCAATTACGTTGGTAGCATTTGAGCTCGGCCTATGTGATGGCTTGAGAGGATGTATGCATTTGGATATACATAAATACCCACGGGGGTGTATGACATTATCCTAGCCAGGTCGAGTTAAGCCTGGTTTCGGGTCATACATTGATGGTGTCGTGGTGATGTTCTATGTATAGATGAGAGATGCCGGGATTGGGTAGTGGTAAACCTTGCGAGGACCACTGTCAGTGTGTCGTTGTAGCAGTGAGATGCCGGGACTGGGTGGTGGTAAACCTTGCGAGGACCACGGTTAGTGCATCATTGGGCCCTTGTGTGGGCGGTAGGTTACATAGGGAGTGTATGACGGGTTACCCTTGTGAAGAAGGATTGTGTTCCTAGTCGGGTCATACATTGATGGTGCCTATGTAACATACGATTTTTGCATGACGAAAATGGGATAGATGATTAGCTGTAGAGTACAGAGGTACTAGGGGGCCACGTCTGTTGGGAACTCCTTCTAACACCCATTGGCTGATCACCATGGGTGGGTGATTCCTGTGCACAACAGAGTGACCCTGGCAAGCTACTGTATCATCGAACCACAGGGATGGCCTATTTCTGGGATGGTACCACATTGCATGTTGAGAACTGAGTCAGGAGCATGCATCATGCTAGATGTTATGAGTTAACTTATGAAATGTTTGTGTATGTCCATGCACGTTAAGTGCTTAATGGGTGTTTGAATTGTTTGTATTGGTATAGTGATGTCCCGTGTTGTTTCTTGACCAGGTTGTGTCGCTCTATTGTTGTTATTTAATATGATGAACTCACATTTGCTTTGTTGTACCCTGTGATTTGGTACCTGTGATGATCGCGAACTGGGTTCGTGTGAGCAAATAGGCAGTCGTAGGTGCTTGGAAGAGGACCATGTTGATGTGGAGCCACCGGGTTTTGTCGGGATTTCAATGGACACGATCTCGGGCAGGAGTTGCATTTTTGCTAGATACACCTCTTGTTTTGATGAATGCACTCCTCTTATTTTGCTATTTACACCCCTGACTCTTTTTACTTCTCCTTTCATTTGTAAAATACTTGATGTACATATATTGGGACGTGATATTTTGTACTTGTAATTAAACTATGTCCTATGAGTGCTTTCATTTACGTGTATTTTCTATGATGATGGTCGATATGAGTTAGTAATTCAGTAGCGACGCGACGGGTCGTTATAGATTACACTATCAAATTAATTGATTACATAAGGAGAAAAATGTTTTATATTTCATGTCATAAATAACCCAGTACCAGGTCATGACAGACTCATAAATTCGTTGCCAGGTTCCCTGGCTTAATACCATTAAAGACAATCCGGGATGAGTTCCTAACTCATCCGGGTTTCAGGGTTCTTATGAACCAGCCGAGCTCCATTATAATCTGGACTCCATGTTAAGCCGAGTTCCACTAAAAGCCGAGCTCTACTGTAATCCGGGCTTCATAATAATCGATTACCAAGATTATGTAATCGATTACACCTCATCTTCCTGAACTACACTCACTGACTTAATCGATTATGCCTTTGAATTAATCGATTACAACCTCTGCAAGAACTATTTTTGCTTATGAATTAATCAATTACACAAGCATATAATCGATTATTCATGGAGTTACTGCAAAATCTGCAAGATTTTCTTGGAAACTGTAACTGCCCAACTGCCACCAAATTCAAATTTTGAATCTTCTATACTTTAAATTTAGTGGGTTAATTTGTATTAACTTTCATTCATTTCAAATTTCAAATTTAGAGCCCAAAATCTTCTATAAATACAACCTATGATGAAGGGAATATTCACACCATTCTCCTTCTGCAATCTCAGCCTTGTTGTTCTTTCTTCTTCTGAGTCATATAACATTATTTAGATAGCCTTTTCCCTAAACAATTCATTATGTCTGCTTCTAAAAGAACCAAAACCTCTAAGAGAAAGAGTGTTGAAACCTCTAACCCTGCAGAGAATAGGTTAGACCATTGGTTTCACAGTGAACGTGAGAAAATGACCTACCTTCAGTTTAATGCCACCAAACTGATATGTCCACCTAAACACCTTGACCTTGCCTAATGAAGGTTTTCAGTTCCCTGCTATACTTGAAAATCAGGGTTAGAAAAAATTTGTTGAGATGAAGGGTACCTTCTACCCTGAGTTACTGAAGGTGTTTTACACCTGCTCCAAATTTTCCATGGATGGGACTATCCTATCTCAAGTTAATGGTGTGGCCATGGAAATCACTCCTGAAGTTTGGCAAGAGGTGATTGGCATTTCCTTTGAAGGTGAAAGGAAATTTGAAGAGGAGGCTGGTGGGTCTAATAGGATAGACACTTATAGAGGGATGCTTCTTGACCCTCAAATGAGGCTGAAGCTGAGGCTTAGCACTGATCCCATGACTCATGAAGACAGACTTCTTCACTACATCATCACCTATATACTGACTCCTAGGTACACTAATCATGCACAAGCCATAGATGATGATATTCAGTTTGTGTATGGTCTGAAGAATGGTATTCAAATGAACTGGATTCTCATCATTGAGGAAATTATGCTCAAGTCCAAAAGATTGATGAATTACCCATTTCCATATGTTGTCCTGATTTCCAGATTTATTGACTACTTCAACGTAGCTGTAACTAATGAGGTTGTTGACCACACAAATTCCAGCAATGGCCTCATTAAGGAGAAACATCTTACCAAGCTTGGAATGGTTAAGACTCCATATGGATGGCAGATGGCTGGGCAACAAATTCCTATTGCTGGTGCTGAAGAGGAAGGTGAAGAAGATGAAGAAGAGGCTGAAGGCTCTGCTCAACCATCATACAGTCCTTTTGAATCTCTCATGATTCAAAAGATGGATGTTTTTATTGTCTTTTCATCATGAGCACAGAGCTGAGACAAATTCATCTATGGAAGAGATTAAATCTAGATTGGAAAACATAGAGGCTAGGCTTGTCCTTAATGATTTTGATGAATAAGTTTTAGGGTGCTTACGTTTTTTTTTTCTAGTTGCTGCTTCATTATGCTATTGCTGTCTTCTGTCAATCATTGCCTTGTTTACTATTTGTTTCAGTATTTTAAATTTCAGTTTGATTAATGTACTACTTGCATTTGGATTAATACAAGTATTTCTTTTTCTCTCCTTTTATTCTCCTTATTGATGCTTTAATCATTTTTTTGTCTTTGACAACCAAATAAGGGGAGAAATAATTGTAATAATTGTAGGGGGAGAAATAATTACATGTATTGCATGAAAGCTTTAATTCTGTAAAATCTACCCAAGTCAGGGGAGCAAATGTTTTTTTAATGATGATGCTTATGCTTGTTCTTGCAAAAAGCTGACTAAGATTTCAGGAATCATTCATCCCTCTAAAGCAATCAAAAGATTAGACAAATGGACAATTGATTTGGCATGCTCAAAGCCAAAAAATGGGACATTGTTGATTCTAAGGAAAGCTGCAAGAAGATTGAAGCAAGGATGAATGCTTGAAGCTTTAGCTTTTTACATGCCCAATCATTTGAAGGCATTTGTAATTTGTCTAAATGGTTCAAGTGGTTTGCCTTGTGATCTTTCATTTCCATTTGCATTTTCATTATCATGCATACATACTTTTTGATTAAAAACTCAAAGCAATCCAATGATTTCATAAGAAGATAAGTTCTCATGGCTAAGTTTTTGAAAAATGAATAACTTAATGTTTTAATCGATTACACAAGCAGTTTAATCGATTAAATACATTCATGCTATTTCTGGAAAAGCCTTGAAGAACTGTTTAATTGATTACCAGCTTCTTGTAATCGATTACATAGTTATATTTGAAAAACATGCATCACTAGAATAATCGATTATTCGGTTATGTAATCGATTATCTTAACTTGTGTGTCATAGTGCCTTACTGGAATAATCGATTACCATTTTCAGTAATCGATTACACAAGCCGGGTTCGTATTTTTCATGTTTGAGCTTTACTAGTTTAATCGATTACCAGTCATATGTAATCGATTATTTCTTAATGCTTCAATAAAATCTTAGACTGCTTTAATCGATTAAATATCGATTTAATCAATTATCTTGTTCATAGAAACATTTTCAGGAAGCTCAAGAACATATTAATCGATTACATATGATTAAATAATCGATTACCTTGTCATTTTAATCTATTATTGTCAGTTAAATCTATTTTATAACAACTTTGCTTAACTTGTCTTTATAAATAGACTTAGAGCGAATTGTTTCAGAGAACATTGAATTTTTGTGTGAATCGTCAAAAAGTTAGAAAGCTGTTTCAAGAGCCAAAATACTGATTGGTTCTAAGAGTGAAAAATCTCTCATGAGATCAAGAGAGTAAAATCTTTGAGATGAGTTGTTAAAGAAAAGAAGAGATTTCAAGAGTTCTTATTCTGAGCTTTGATTTGCATTCAACCTAATTGATTGGTAACTTCATTCATTCATTTGAAGGATCACAGGTTGTATCTCTTGAATCTTTCTTTAGAATTTTTCTGTGTATTAAAAATTCTGTTGATATATCTTTGATTCTTTAAAGTGGTTTTCTAGAGTAGGATTCTCTAGAGGTAAGAACATAGTAGGGTTCTCTGGGTCTTGATCATTTGAGGTCTATAGGGTTTAGATTTCTGTTTCTTTATCTAGTGTGGATAAAGGTGATCTTTGTAAAACTGCTTGTAAAGATTCTTTGATATAGTAAAAACTCTAACCTAGTGTTGGTTGGAAGTAACTAGATGTAGCCTCCATGGTTGAGAGGTGAACCAGTATAAATTGCCTTGTCTCTTGTTTAGAATTCTGTATATATTTCATTACCTATCTTTGTGAAATCAAATATTATCTTCAAAGAAACAATTTCTGTCATTACATGTATATCAAGGTTTGATCTTGGTTGAAGAAGGATTTCTGGATTTCTAAAAGGTGAACAAGTGATACGATCCAAGAGTTTAATTCCGCAATTTGTTTTAGAAAAATTTTAAATATCAGTTTTGAACCAATTCACCCCCCCCCCCCTCTTGGTTTATTTACAGTATATTCATTGTTTTCAAATACCTCTTAATTAGTAGCTACACAAACCTATATATGATGAAAATATAATTAATGGAGTGATATAAATGTTGTTTATATCATTAATAAACATCAAAGTATAATCACGAGCAAGCTTTAAACCCCACTTCCAATGCATGAAAGTAAAGTTTCTTCCTGTAGATAATTAAAACTTGTTTCTTTTTCTCTTATAAGAATGTAAATTTATAACTTATAAGACCATCTGTGTTTCAATTCATACAAACTCAAAATGGGCAATTAAAATCACCAATAAAAACATTACCATCCCATGAGCCAACTGAAAGAATAGTGACACTAGAATGGATCTCATTGAGATGCTCTTACAAATTAATTTGAAGAATCAACTATACAATTAGTTACAAATATCATCTCCTCAACTGTTAGTTACATTTACCTCTATAGTTTTCCCCCTATTTTTCCAACATAGACCTTTTTAACTACATGTCTCCTATCACACAACAAAAATAGGTTATGTAAAAATGATTTACATAGTCCTTAATCAAAATCTTTAATGGAAGTAAAGAGAATAATGGAAAAACATAAAACCCATGGCATGAAATTCTTAGGCATACAACTATATATTGATCACTCTTGTTCCCCTCTATCTATCCGACAACCAACCATGCCATCTGCAAAAAAACAAATATATCAACTTGCTTGCCATTCTATTCTACCATCCTTCAACACTTTTCCTTGCTCATTATCAGGATCACAATTCTCTTTTCACACTCCAATACCTAATTACACACCCATTCTACGTTTTACTTTTTAATTACTTAATAAACTATCCAAATGGGGTTTTAAAATTAATAAAAAAATAATGTCTATCAAAATTATAAGTGTGATCTCAATTGATTATAGTCTTTAATATTAGTGATTTTCATGGTAGAAATCAAATAAAAAGGTTTTGAAGTTAAGGTTTAATAATTTTAGAAAGAAAAAAAAAACAAACATATAATTTAATTTTAAGGTACTCTTGACATTAGAAAATTTAGACAAGTCTTTCAATGGTATGCCTTTTTGTATCAATTAGACTCCAAGTGAATTAAACTAAACTCTTACATATTACACTTCTAAATTATTACAAACAATTTTTTCAAAAAACTTTCAGAAGCAATCATAGTTTATAACATGCCAAAATAAATAAATTCTTTAATTTACAATCAAATTTTTTTATTTTCTTACCATAAAATTTAAACATGTTTAAAATACCAAGTTGGCAGAGAAAAGCTAAGCAGAGATCAAAAATAAGAAATATAATAACTAGTTAATTAATCAATTGTGACCTTTTCAACTAGAAACAAACTTCTAAGTTCTAAGTAACTTGTAGTTGCATCTTTCTATTATCTTTTTCAATGGAAATTTAAATCAATCAATTTTTTCTTTCTTCCTCCTCAAATTTCCACACTCTCTAAACAAGGTAAAGAAGAATTCATCATTCTAATTAGTAATTTTATATGCATCATCGCTCACAAACTGAACAGAACCTGCTAATCTAATTTTGTTTCATAATCAACGAAAATATTCATTTTTTTCAACAATTGTACATTACCTTTTCTATGTCTCAAACAAAATCTAAGTTATATATGTGTCAGGTTATAGATCAAATAACAAGAGAAAGGAAAAAAGCCACAACATAGCAGAATATAGAATCCTTAAATTTTTTGTCAACTTAAGCATAACATAAGACACAATCACCACTTTCTTGATCAGCTACACAAACACACACACACACACAAGAGATCAAAATCCTATTGCCTCCACTCACCTCTCCTATGTGCCATCAAGGGCATCATGTGGCAACAACCATGAGTTACACAAACTCTTTTGCATGTGGCCTTGCTATATACAAGCTCATTACTCATTATCTATAAATGCAGAGAATTCGCCTAATGAAGTTAAACCATGTTTTTAACAACGATGTAGCTGGAGCAGATCCACTTAAATGCCATACTTGAACATTATCACATGGTTGCACTAATATTAATAATATCCTTTTTTCAGTTTACTAATCATTAACAATAATAGTTTTAGATAAGACATACATTAAACAGCTGATAAGTGAAACATAACAAACCAAGTAATGTAACATCATTAGAACAATTAACTTTAAACGAGTACTGTCCAGTAATTCTATTATAGCCATGGAAAAGCCAAACCCTAGTGCACTAGAACTAATTCAACACAATAATATTGAGTTAGGAATAGAGCTATGAATATTGAGTCATGATTTGTGAGTTAGGAATAGAGCTACTAACCTAGGGAGGAAACACTTTCGCGAAGGGATTCAGAAATGTCGCTACAGAGAAAGGAAAACACCACCGATGAGGATGTTTAGCAAGAATCTCAATATCAACCCTCTCAACAATGTCGTCATTTCACTACGCTGAGGAAACACCACGAGGTTCTATCGCCTAGCATCCTCAACTTCCCTACGCTCATTTTCATCCCCGTCACGCCCCTCATACTTGACCCCTTCAATTGTTCCTGTTCCATTAATGAAAATGGTGCCATTATGGTAATGGACATTATCGAAGCTGCTAAAGAGAAAGCCATGAAGAAGAAAGGGTTTTTCTTGTACCCTTCTCCCGTGTCCACTCCCCACAACAAAAAGCCTCACTATTTGCCCATCTTCCCCACTACCACCACCATCATCGTGTCCCTAGGTTTTGGTTTATAATAACCTAGGTTTATAATTAAGAGAAAAAGAAAGAAAGTTTAAAATTTGCTGAATTCCGTCAGAAAAAGCGTTAGCGACGGATTTTGCGACGGAATTAGCGACGGATTTTGCCTGTGAATAGTGTCACGCCAGTAGCGTGGGGATCCACGCTAGTAGCGTGGGAGACGCGCCTGATTGGCGCGATTAGCGTGGATT
>QARZ01040455.1:47874-78761 GCA_013407115.1 Glycine latifolia
CAATATCCCTATTGTGAATCCTAACCCTAAACATCTTAATAGAATGGCCAGTCCCAATTAAGAACAATACAATGAAGAACAGAATAAAACAAAGCAATTGTGATAATTCTCATTAAAACCAATCAAGACATAGAGGAGTTCACATAGGTTCTTGCTCTAACCACAATACAAGAACTTAGCCAAGCATACTCATAACTGACATTAATCTTACAACTAGCATGTTCCTAGAGAAGAATTACCAGAGGAAGAGAAGAAATTACAAGTAGAGTTGTTATTCTGCAGTAACCCTAATGAATCCAATCTTCTCCAAGGTTTCTTCAATGTCTTCTTCTGCAAAAAGTCTTTCAAGAGTCCAGAAGAAGGTACCCCCTGTGTCCCAGAGGTTCCTCTTTTATCACCCATATGTTCTAGATTTAATTTAGGTAACAAGGAACTGTTCCCCAAGCTAAATCAGTATCAGATCTTTTAAATCAGGCAATATCGTGATTGTGGCGCGACTAGCGCGGAGTCCCACAGTGATCACGTGGGATGCTCGAATTGATTAAGCTATTCTGGAACTCTGGCGCTAACAGCGTGGTGTCCACGCTGATCATGTGGGACATTCGAACTGAATGTCTAGCTCGATTGGCGCGGTGGGTGGCACTACTAGCACGGGGTATTTGAACTGAGTATTTGATGTTGATAATCTGACGTTGATCGCGTGGGAATTGGCGCAAGTCACAAGGCTTGGTCGAGAGCACTAGATTGTTCTTTTTGCTTATTTTCCTCTCTTGTTGGTTCCTAAATAACAAAATAAATAAGGAATTAAAGTAATATGCAAATAAGTAATAAACTTACCTAATCCTAATCTATATTACTAATTATTAAACGAAATATTAATTAATTACTCCTAAAAACTAATATATGCTGAAAGCATATCAAATAATTCCCAGATTTATATATTGTTGTCCTCAACAATAAACAGAATTTCAAGATGGAAAGCAAGGATTAACAATTAGGCATGACATCACATTTGACACTCTCAGAATCACAATGTTGAACATAATCAATTTTCACATCAAAGATTCAATAATACCTTCAATTCCATCAACTGCAGGAGTTTCACTTGAGTATTCCTTACCAAGATGTGTTTACTTCACTCAGCACTCAAGTGTATAGGGTTATTATACTCGCTTAGTCCAGCACAGTGATAGCACTACCATAAGCTTGATCATATCCTCAAGTTCCTGAAAATAAGAAACATAAATGCATGCACAACTGATCAAAAGGTCTTTATAAGGTTGTAACTTGGCCTGGTTTAAGGGTAGGAAAGTTTTGGATAGTGGCTAAAATTGAGATTGGATTTTGTTAGAATTAGTCAAGTCTACTTAGCCAGTCTATCACTCTTTATTCTCTGATTTTTCCTCGGCAAAACACTGTAACAGAGAGAGTAGGATAGTAAGAAAATATATTTAGATTCACCAGCTAGTATTTCAGACTTGTTATTTCCCTTACTGGACAGCTGGTATTTCAGACTTGTTATTTCCCAACTGAATTCTTCACTAGGTCTGGTTTTTGCCAGATCTGTTCTATTGGCATTTCACTATCAAACCAGAATTATCTTCTTGGGTAACTTTGTCTTTCCTCTTACCTTTTTCTTTCTTTTCCTATTCCCAATATTCAATGGTCTTGGTTCTAATTCTTTCTTCCTCCAATCTCAAGTAAGGTAGTCAAGGTATATGTTTCAAATGTCAGGTATATGAATAAAAAGGTTTAGGCTCAAAAGGGGTGATAATGGAAAATTGAAGGTGAGTCAATTTGGCCCTAGCTTAAAAGAATAAACTGCCTTCATCATATCAGAATATACATGCATCTAGAGAAACAAATCAAGTTCTAGAGTACTTACCAAAGTGAGGCCTCTCTGGAAAAAAATTTAGTACTGTATGGCTCAATCCTCAAAGGTTATGGACTCAAGTTAGCCTCTGTTAACTTCATATCAAGCATCATTTCAACTTCAACATGAACATCAATATACCAACAATGACAATTCAATCGTGATTCATGCAATCCATGCCATATTTCATCTCACTCAAGCTTCCTAACAGAGATTTCTCATTCATCACTGATTTTGACAATTCTAATTCTGAGATGCATAAGATATACTTCTGACACTTTATTCAACATAATGACTAAAACTTAACAACTAAAACAAAATTTTCTGTTAGACATCCTTTGTCTCTTGAATGCGATTCTTCAAATAATGTGTGTGCACCAATTCCCAGATTTAGAAAATTGTTGTCCCCAGCAAAAACTAACAAGGATTATGTGCTACTAGAACTTTTCGTCACGCGTGCATTATTTGAGAAATTACAACCAAACGAAACATTAATCCAATCAGAATGCAATCATAATCAAATTATTCATGTAACAATTATCACGAATTCATCAAGTATTTAAATGTGTATTGTAGTAATGTAGATGTACAGAAAATTAAAACAAGAAAAAGAAAATCAAAAATAATCCTGTATATCACTCATCTCCCTCTATCGTCTCGTCCTCAGCAGCCTGAGATGGACCAGGGTGGTCTGCTGCTGGCTCTGCAGGGCTGGAGGATCCTGGAGGAGTAAGAACTGGTGGCTGAGAACGTAATGGTATGCGTAGGTCTGAAGGCTGGTATCCAGTGAAATCGATAACCCGCTCCCTCGCTAGATCCTCTAGGAGCCTGATCTGATACTCCTGAAGTATGGTCTAATATGCTTGCTCTGTCTGAATGAGCAGGTAGCTGGGAGAGTCTTCGTAGACCAGCTCATGTCGGGGTGGCCTCTGCACAAAAGAAGAAGATGGAGGAGTAGTATGCTGGTGTGGAGGTGAGACAGGAGCCTGCGGCGGAGGATGCTCATAATCTGGTACTCCACGAGGACTGCGAGCGACAAGCTCCTCTAGAGATAACTTTGAAGCTCTGAGAAGCTGCTTCTTTGTGGCGTTCTCCATCACATCAATATGCGTCGTGTGAGTCATGACAGAGGCGATCTGGACGTCCATCGGCTCGTCATCTGGAATCTCCACGCCAGCTCGACGACACAAATGCAGGATAAGCGAAGAATGAGCCAGGCAGGGTTTTGCTGCTGGCGTCCTGGATCATATGCAGGATCCCGCTGGACAAAAGATAAGAGATAAAAAGGTTACCTTTACCTCATAAAGTATACAAGAGGGCAGCTCACTCCAGGTTCACATCATTCATGTTAGTAGATGGAATGACTGTGTGGTTCACAAACTGATGCCAAAATGCTGCATCGCCCACCAAATCATGCTTCCTCAGCTTCTCGGGCACGTAATCTAAGCTGACCTTTGTCTTCCAAGCGGTGTATGACCCTGTAATCCCATGCCTGATCTGGTCAGCTAGCTGAGGTATCTCATCCCTGTACATCTTAGTGAAGATGTCAGGCTGCATGCTAAGGAAAAGGTGAGCAAACTCAGCGGGAGAAGGGGGAGTAGCTGGTATTGAGGAATCCCTCGATAGTCTTCTCGTCAAAGGGAACCTGGACTCCCTGTACCCAGCTGGTCCTTCCCTCAGAAATCGTCTCTCGATCAACGTTCACCAAGAACTCCTTCAGAATGGAGCTGGAGCTCGGCTCGGGAAAGCTGACTAATCTCTACCACTGCCTCCTGGTAATCACCTCAAGAATAGGGGAGTTCCCTGGTAGTGACTCCCATAAAATCTTCTTCTCTAGTATGATCTTCTTGGGTAGATACCAAGAATTGAATTGCTCCTGACACTCGGCGGAGCGGAAATGGGCTTCATCGAACTCAGAAACTCGAGCCCGTTTACTGCCAGATACCGCAGTGCTCTTTTTCTTACCTTTCATAATCTGTTTACCCTGAAACTCGAAAAATATCCAATACAAAATATGATTCAACTGAATTTTGCACACAAACAGATATAATTACCAAACCAACAATTCCCAGATTTAATTTCAGACCATATTGTTATATAAACGCAATCAGTTCAAAAATAATTCCCAAATTTAGCTTAGAACCTGCTCTCAAAATTGTCAGCAATTTAACTAGGGCAGACCTGCAACTCTCATGATGCTCAATGTGCTTATCGTACTTGTATACACAATTCACTCATATCTAGGGAATCAGATTTCACATGCAATTCCAATATGGTGATGCATAGTCAATATCAAACATTCGTAAAAAAAATAATAATAATTCAACTTTAATTCCACACTTGCAATTGTAAAATTAATCCTCCACAACACATCAACAATGATATCAAACAAATGAGCTCAAGCCGCAATCAAACAAATCCAATATAAGTGAACCTATCATCATAATGGTTTATCTCAATTCAGCAAGTACAAAAATAGAAAGAACATGTTTAGCTCAATTAACATTCTCAGTTTTAGCTTAGTTACTGTAACACCCCGTATGCATCCGGTGTATTAACATATTACTTAATTAGATAAGCGCAGTAATTAATATAAAACTAATTAATTACAACCACGGAAGCGTTTTCAAAACCATATTCCTTGATTCATTATGTATGGTACGCATCTAAGTAACAAAAACGAATGCCAAGATATCACAAAAGTCTCCATGATCCAGATAACTCAAAATAACGGCAGATGAAACTATAATATCAATGCAGATAAACCAGGAGAGTTAATCATATGTACATAACACGATATATACATCAACAAGACACTCACAGTGTCTATACAAAAGAATAAGCACCACGTGCTTTGATCTTCACAGATCCTTCCTCACATGAGGGTACAAAATACAGTATACTCTGTACATACTCTATACAGGCTCAAAATATATGCACATGCATATCTTCCCTCGCAGGGGTACAAAACAATAACATAACAAAATAACTGAGCCACCATGCTCTGAAAAAACTATCCCAACAGCTACACAGAGTCTGTCCCTACTGGGGCCTCCCGCCCTGGGACCTGTCATCTCTGCCAGTAGCATCACCTGAAACAATATCCCCAAACAGGGGTGAGATAAAAATCTCAGTAAGCTCAGGGCTCTTGGAGGCTTTTCCCTCCCCCTGGCTCACTTTCAAGGCACACAGCATCACAGGTATCACAATCACTAGGCCTCCCGGCCCTCATAACAATACACATACACATAGCACATCCAAGAATAGGCTTCAACCGCAACGGGACCACCTATTTCTTGGTATTAAGGGATCATCATCACCCTTTTAAGAAAGATGCGTCATCATCCGCATCTAGTGTGAGACCGGAACTCACACCCCGTGTCATCCCATCGGGAGCTACCCCTTACGCATGGATGCACGATATATGGTACCTCCGAGAATAGGTCTCATCCGCAACGGGCCCACCTATCTCTTGGTCTTAAGGGATCATCATCACCCTTTACGTGAGCAAACCAAGCTAGAAGGTGCGCTCTACTCCTAGGGAGGTCCATATCTATCTACTGGCCAGAAAATCTATTCAGAACACAATCATACATACAAAGCATAGCATAATGCATACATATCATCATGAGAATACTGTAATAACCAATGCAATGCACATGCATCATGAATGTAACCATCACTCCCTCGGAGTATGGTGGAACACAGCAGTGGGAACAGTCCCAAGAACAAAGAGCTTACCTGACAAGGCAGTGCTCTGCTGTCCAATCCCTGGACCGTGGTCTACGCCACCAACACCCTCGGTGTCACGCCCTATATCAAGGCAACAAGCATATATCAGTAACTAGCCTAACCTTACAAGGCATTTAAATACTGTATAACGGTTCTCGACCGTTAGAATGAAAAGAAACGCGATTCTTTCCATTTCAACCTCTCTGTTTTCTATCTTAAAGTTATCAGACCTCATCACCTCAAAGGCGCTTCACAAACCCTCAACAGGATCTATCTTGGCCTATCTAACATACTAGAGTCCTTCCAAAACTCTGTATAAGCCAATTCAAAGGATTCAATTTCCTTAGCCAGGCCAAATATCAATACTTATCAAGTTTATCAGAATGGCTATTTCAACACATATTCACCATTTATTTAGCCTCCTGATCATCTTTTGTAAAGGTACCTAGGCTCAAACTCATCATTATAACATCAATCTTCCTGCTCATACAGATGTCAGAGTCAAAACTAAACTTTATCAATACTCAAGATTCAAAGCTTAAAATTCATCTAAACAGCCTCCTGAGCATATATCTCTACAGAATCCAAGCCTAGTTTTGACTCTAACTCACTCATTTATCCAAATTCCATCATAACTCATCCAGAATCATTTTCACAATTCAATCGGTTAAAGATCGAGTTTCTTACCTCTAGACTGTTGACGAAGGTCAGAGGATAGCTTTTCCAAGCTTGAACGCCTCTGAAATCACTCCTTTCTTCTCAAAATCCAAGCTCTGAGGATATTCCCTAGAGAACGGGATTTCTCCGATTGGTTATCTTTTCGAGAGATTGAAACTAGGATCTAGCTCATCTCGAGGTTCTAATCACTTTCCTAGTTGGTTATCAAGTGTTTAGGTGAAGTATGGAGGAGATATGAAGCTTCCCAAGCTTATCAATGGCAGAAAAGGCTTAAGGAAGAAGGAGAAACAGTTTTTCCCCCAAAAATCGCGTGAAATGACCATATCTAGTGGTCCAGATCGCGTTCTGGCGCTGATCGCGCCACTATTGCGCTATCCGCGCCAAATTCCAGTGAAAATAGGCTTTCTGGAGCACTTCTGGCGCTAACCGCGCCAGAAAATCCGTCGCAAAATCCGTCGCTAATTCCGTCGCAAAATCCGTCGCTAACGCTTTTTCTCACGGAATATTAAAATTTCAAGTTTTTCTTTCTTTTTTCTTTTATTTATTAAACCTAGGTTATTATAGTTACTATCTCTAAATTGTCTGTCTCCAATTCCTAAGCTATCTTTGGTCACAATTCTTGATCATTACTATTCCTTACTAATGAGAGATTACTAGATTCTTCAAATGATCAGCTACTACTGTGCAATTTGTTTCATCAATCAGTATCAAACTAACAAGAAAACCATATGGCTTAGCTTTAATTTCAAGAAAGATACATTTATATAATCCATAATAATCTGCCAACAGTAATCTCAAGTATCATGCAGAAGGTTTAGATTAGCCAAATGGGCTAACCACAATGCTAATCCAAATCCACATCCCGCCTAAATGAATTCTATGTTTAACATGATTCCAAGTTTAAATTAAAGAACCACAGATAACTAAAGTAATGGGAAGTTGACTATACATATAAAATAAACACTGAATACCTTCTGACAACCTCAAAATAGGACTTAATCATAACATACCCCTGTCCAATCCTAGTCACAATAGTTTCTAATCCATATGACTCCAAGCTTGAGAATGGATTCTAGCATTAATCACTTAACAGCATATAAAGTTCAGCTCCATAAGGACACTTAATTTTAACTTCACAATAGGATAAAATTATTGAAATTCAATTGATAAAATCTATGAATTTTGCATGCCCTAATTATCAAGTTACATTCTAACAACATTCACTGACTAATTACAAGAATTTTAAGGAAACTCATGCAAGCATACGACCTTAGATAATCAGTAATCAACTCATAACTAACAAAGAAAACCCAGCCCACGCGATTAGCGCCAATGTTCATGCGAATCGTGCCAGCTAGGTTCATGGTTAATGAACAGCTTTGTAATGAAAGTGGAAACTAACCTAATGCCATCACAGATAACCATTTTGAAACAAAGTTTAAGCGAGAATACCTTGTCTCCCACCATAGACTTAAGCTACTGAGGTATCTAAAAATGGTCACCAAAGATAATGCAAGCTCTGCAGCAATCGAGAAAGATGATGATGGCAATGTAGTGAACAGCAATGATTTATAGTGAGTGAGAGCAATGGAGAATCGTAACTGATGTTTTGGATTTTAAAATGGAATTGCTGGGAGCAATGGAGAAAGCGAAAGTTTGGGAATTTCTGAGGATTTAGGGGGGCACATTTTCTGTTCGAGTTTCCCTTTTAAAAAACTAAAACGACGCTCTCGCGCGACACGCGCGATCCGCGTGAGATGCAAAATAAAGGGTAATGTTTCGAACAACTAGCGCGAGTCGTGCCATGTCTCACGTGAATCGCGTGAGAAGGTCCAGAATGTTCAGTTAATTTGAATCTCACGTGAGTCGCATCGCAAGCCACGCGATTAGCGTCACACCTGAAAATATGGCTCTTGAGTTCGAATATGTGGCACTACTAGCGCCATAGATCACGCGATCAGCGTGAGAACTATAAACTTGTCCCCTAATCTCGAATAAGTGACGCTGGTAGCGTGAAAGTCCACGCGATTCGCGCCACAACTGTAAATGTGACCCTTGAATGCGAATAACTGTCATGAATGGCGCCATGGTCCATGCAATTAGCGTGGATACTGCAATTAAAATTGGTTTGATTCGAATTGTTGGCGCTAATCGCGCCAGATACCACGCGAATCGCATGAGTTATTCGAATGCTCTTCAGTGTTTTTCAATGCTTTTTATCAATTTAAATCCTAAGTTAAACTAATTATATACATGATAACCTATAATAGAAGAACTAAAATGCAAATTAACACTGAAATAAACTATGCACCTAGCTAACTAGAAACAATTAACATCAACCAAAAACAATTAAAAATAAATGATTAAAACTATGCATAAAATCATTAACTGAATTAAAAACCTGCAGAAATTCAAATTAACAAAATAAAATGCTTGGATTGCCTTCCAAGTAGTGCTTGTTTAACGTCACGAGCTTGACGTACCACCCTTCAATCATCGGGTGGATTCAGTGGAATAGAAACCGAATTCCTATCCACTTGACCACCAAAATAGTGTTTCACCCTGCATCCATTCACTTTAAAAGACCTGTCATTGTCTAAGGGAGAAATTTCAACTGTTCCGTAAGGATAAACCTTTTCGTACTAAAAATGGGCCAGACCAACGGGATTTTAACTTACCTGGAAAAAGTCTCAGGCGAGAATTATAAAGCAATACCTGTTGTCCCGGCTCAAATTCTTTAGGACGAATTTTATTATCATGCCACTTCTTGGTCTTCTCTTTATAAATCCTGGCATTCTCATATGCAGCTAACTTGAACTCATCTAGCTCATTTAATTGCAATAATCATTTTTCATTAGATTTAGAGAGTTCAAAGTTTAAGAATTTGGTGGCCCACAAAGCTTTATATTCTAACTCAATTGGAAGATGGCAAGACTTACCGTATACAAGTTGAAATGGAGACATACCTATAGGTGTTTTAAATGCAGTCTGATATGCCCACAATGCATCATCTAGCTTCTTGGCCCAATCTTTCCTAGAATTTCCAACAGTCTTTTCTAAAATTCTTTTAAGTTCTGGATTAGAAATTTCTACCTGTCCACTTGTTTGAGGGTGATATGGTGTGGCAACTCTGTGGTTGAATCCATATTTGGCAAGTAAGCTATCAAACTGTTTATTGCAAAAATGGGTACCTCCATCACTAATTATAGCTCTCGGCACTCCAAAGCGGGTGAAGATATTCTTCCGCAGGAATGAGACCACCACCTTCACATCATTGGTTGGTAAGGCCACAGCCTCAACCCATTTAGACACATAATCTACTGCAACCAAGATATATTGATTGGAATATGATTTAGGGAAGGGTCCCATAAAATCAATCCCTTATACATCAAACAGCTCAACTTCTTGGATGTTGTTCAGTGGCATCTCATCTTTACGAGAGATATTTCCCGTCCTCTGACAATTATCACATTTTTCGACAAAATCCCTTGCATCTTTGAATAATGTTGGCCAATAATAACCACATTGCAAGACCTTTTGTGCTATTCTATTCCCTCCAAAGTGGCCTCCATAATCCGAAGCATGGCAATGCCAAAGGATTTTAGATGCCTCTGACTTAGTTACACATCTGCAAATTACCCTATTAGTACATTGAAAATAAAGAAAAGGGTTGTCCCACAAATACCTCTTTGAATCATGGAGAAACTTCTTTTTCTGTTGCCAATTTAATTCTTCAGGTATTACACCTAAAGCTTTGTAGTTAGCCATATCTGTAAACCATGGGCTGACTTGGATTGCCATCACTCCTTCATCAGGAAAATACTCATTGATTTCTACTTCTGGGCCATCTTGCAACTTCTTGTCTTGAATCCTTGACAAGTGATCAACTACCTTGTTTTCCACTCCAGCTTTATCTTTGATTTCCAAATTGAATTCCTGAAACAAAAGCATCCAACGTAGCAAGCGTGGCTTTGCATCTTGCTTATTCATTAAAAATTTAAGAGCTGCATGGTCAGTGTAAACAATAATTTTAGAGCCAACCAAATAGGGCCTAAATTTGTCTAATGCATAAACCACAGCTAGCATTTCTTTTTCAGTGGTGGCATAATTAATTTGTGCCTCATTCAAAATCTTACTAGCGTAATATATGACATGTAGACGCTTATCTTTTCTTTGTCCTAAAACAGCACCTATTGCATAAGCACTAGCATCACACATAAGTTCAAATGGCAAGGTCCAATCAGGGGCTATTGAAATAGGTGCAGTACTAAGTTTATTTGTCAATACATTAAATGCATCCAGACAAGCTTTATCAAAACAAAAGTCTACTCCCTTTTCAGTCAATTGGCTGAGAGGTTTTGCAATCTTGGAAAAATCCTTGATGAACCTCCTGTAAAACCCTGGATGACCTAAAAAACTTCGAACACCATTAACATTGATAGGAGGAGGCAATTTTTCAATCAATAACAATTTAGCTCTATCAACCTCTATCCCTTTTTCAGATACTTTATGGCCTAGGACAATTCCATCACGAACCATGAATTGACACTTTTCCCAATTTAAAACTAAATTTGTCTCTTGACATCTTTTTAAAACCTTAGCTAAGTTAGCCAAACATGAATCAAAGCAAGAGCCAAAAATAGAAAAGTCATCCATAAATACTTCTAAACCTTTTTCAACCATGTCAGAAAAAATGGAAAGCATGCACCTTTGAAATGTTGCAAGTGCATTGCATAGGCCGAAAGGCATTCTTCTATATGCAAATACTCCAAAAGGACAAGTAAAGGTTGTCTTTTCTTGCTCTTCTGGTGCTACAGGGATTTGATTGTACCCAGAGTACCCATCTAAAAAGTAATAATAGTCATGCCCTGCTAATCTCTCAAGCATTTGGTCCATGAATGGAAGAGGAAAGTGATCCTTCCTAGTTGCATCATTCAGTCTCCTATAATCCACACACATCCTCTAGCCTGTGATAGTTCTTGTGGGGATTAAGTCATTGTTGTCATTTTGAATGACTGGCATCCCACCTTTCTTGGGGACGGTCTGAACTGGACTTACCCATGCGGTGTCTGAAATTGGGTAAATCATACCTACATCTAACAACTTGACCACCTCTTTTTTGACCACCTCTTTCATAGTTGGGTTAAGTCTCCTCTGTGGTTGCCTCACTGGTTTCATATCATCTTCCATAAGAATTTTATGAGTACAAAAAGAGGGATTAATACCTTTCAAATCGGAAATAGACCAGCCTATGGCAGTTTTGTGCTCTTTGAGTACTTTCAACAGCTGCTCTTCCTCATAAAATTCCAGCCCTCTATTGATAATGATTGGGTATGTTTCTCCCTCACCTAGAAACACTTACTTCAAAGTTTCTGGTAGCTCTTTCAGCTCAACCTTTGGTGCTCCAACTGGGATGTCATCTTCTTTCTTTTCCAGCACCTCCATGGCTATCTCCAACTCTTCTTGTATGGTTTCTTGACTCCTAATTTCCAGCACTTCTTCAAGTTCCTCTTCCTCTGTTTGACCTACATGAATTACATTATCCAAAACATCTAGCCTAAAAAAATCATGTTCATCAGATGGATTTTTCATAGCATCAAAAACATTAAAAGTAATGGACTCATCATCCATCCTAAGTTCTAGTTTACCTTTCTCTACATCTATTAAAGCTCTAGCAGTGGCTAAAAATGATCTACCTAAGAGAAGTGGTATTTCGCTTTCACCATCCATGTCTAAAACTATAAAATCTGCAGGAAAAGTAAACTTATCTACTTTTACTAGAACATCTTCAATAACTCCTATAGGCTTCCTCAAAGAATGGTCTGCAAGTTGTAGAGAAACTCTGGTAGGCTTTAGTTCAGAGATTCCTAGGGACCTACAAACTAACAAAGGCATTAAATTTATACTTGCCCCCAGGTCACATAGAGCTCTTCCTACATTAATGTTCCCAATTGCAATTGGAATGTTAAAACTGCCTGGGCCTTTAAGCTTTGGTGGCAGCTTTCTTTGTATTATAGCACTGCACTCTTCAGTAAGTGCAATAGTCTCACATTCCTGCAATTTATGTTTCCTAGACAACAGTTCTTTCATAAATTTTGCATAGTTAGGCATATTAGCTAAAGCTTCAGCAAATGGAATGTTAATATGCAGTTTTTTAAACATTTCTAAGAACCTGGAAAACTGTTGTTTTTGTGCTTATTGTTTGCTCTTTACTGGATAAGGAGGTTTCTCAAAGCGGGAGAAATTCATTGGCTTCTTTGAAGGTGCAGAATTTGTCTCTTCTTGCTTGGTTGAAGGTGCTTCTTCCTCATGTTTTGCATCCCCTCTGGCATTTTCCTCTTCAGCTCCTCTTTGGCTTACCTTTGGATTCTCTGGATGTGTAATTACTTTTCCACTCCTAGTGGTTATTGCCTTTGCATGCTCTCTTGGATTCACAATGGTGTCACTTGGAAACTGTCCTTGAGACCTTTCAGCTAGTTGTTTTGCCAATTGCCCAATTTGATTCTCAATATTCCTAATGGAGGCATCTTGATTTTTATGATGAGCTCTGGTCTCATTAATAAAGGCATCGGTGACCTGGATGTGCTCATTAGTTGTTTTAGACAGTTGTAACATAGCTTTTTCTAGCTCCGATGGTTCTTTGGGTGGAATAGGTGGAGGCTGCAAATAATTGTTAGATTTGTAATCTAACCCACCACCTTGGATTCTCCTTTGAAAATTATTTCCCATAGCATTGTTTTGATTTCTCTGGAAATTTTGTTGGGGTCTCTGATCATACCAAAGGCCATTCACCTGCACTGGGTCAGCTCCTACCAATGTGGGACATTCATTAGATTCATGCTCACCTTGGCAATACTCACATATGGCAGGTTGCATTCTGCTGGATGAAACTTGAGTTGCAGAGACTTATAGTTTGTCAATCTTTGCATTTAATTTGGCTAATTGTTGAGCCAATATTTTCTGTTCAGCCAACATTGCATCATTACTCCCCAACTGGATAACTTCTCTCTTGGGCTGAACTGGGGCACGTTCATTTTCATGACGGGCTAGCGAGTCAATCAATTCATACTTCTGGACTGCAGTTTTCGATCTTATGGAACCACCAGCTGCAACATTAATAATAAGGCGTGATTCAGGTATCATTCCATTAAAGAAAATACGTACCTTTTTACCCACAGTCATGTCATATTGTGGACACCTCCGAATCAGCTCTTGAAATCTATTCCATGCTGCACATAAAGTCTCCCTCTCATTTTGAGTGAAATTGGTGATCTCATTCACCAACCGGTTGTATTTATCCATTGAAAAGTATTGAGAGAAAAATTTTGCAACTAATTCTTCCCAAGTAGTTATGCTATTTAAGGTCTGTCTATCTAACCATCTAAGTGCTTTTCCTTTCACAACAAAAGGAAATAACCTCAATCTCATAGCATCATCTAACACCCTTTGGTGTCTAATGGTATCACAGATTCTCAGAAATCTGTCAATGAAATCATTGGGATCTTCATTATCTTCCCCTCCAAACTGACTGCGTTCCACCAATGTAATCAATGAAGGATGAATGTCAAAGTGATTTGCTTCAATTGGTGGTCTTACAATACTAGAGTTTGGTCTAGTGAACAATGGAGTCAGAATATCCTCCATTAGTTCATCTTCCAGTCTAGGCTGATTATTTCCTCGGTCAACCATTTCTGATTCTAATTCAGAGATTGAATCACAATTAAAGTCTGCTGCTTCTCTTTCTCTTTCTCTGGCTAGTCTCCTGTTTCTTCTAATAGTTCTTTCTATTTCAGGATCGTACTGCAGATGATCAGGATTAACTATACCTCGCATAAACTAAGAAAAGCAGTTTAGTAACAAAAGAAATTCCAATCTCAAGATTAAAGTTACTCCAAAATTGGCGATTACAATCCCCGGCAACGGCGCCAAAAACTTGTTCTGAAATTGGCAAGTGTATCGTTCGTTTCAAGTAATAAAGTGAGTAAGTAAAGTATCGTCTCCACAGGGATTGAATGCAATTTTATTGTAACTTAACGTCTTAGAAATTGGAAGACAAATACTAAATTGAGAGAATTGGTTGAGTTTGTGTAATTACGTAACTTAAATTAAATAACAGAAAACTAACGAGAACGTAAACTAAACTTAATTTGATTGTTATGCAGTGATGAGAAACAATTGTGGTTAAAGCGCATTCCCCTATGATCCCTACCTTCTATACTTAAATTGATTATTAACTTGAATTATTTCTAATTGCTCAGCTGATGTATTCTTACATAATTAGCTAAATCCTAATCCCTTAGCAATTTAACCCTTTAGTGAAATTAGAAACCCTAATCCCTTAGTGATTCCCTCTTAAACCAAGCATTCAGCAAATACATCCTGAAGTTGCTGCAACTACACATTCCTATCCCTAGGTAATGTATAAGTTGTTGTTTTACTCATTTCAGAAACTAGAATCCCAATATCCCTATTGTGAATCCTAACCCTAAACATCTTAATAGAATGGTAAGTCCCAATTAAGAACAATACAATGAAGAACAGAATAAAACAAAGCAATTATGATAATTCTCATTAAAACCAATCAAGACATAGAGGAGTTCACATAGGTTCTTGCTCTAACCAAAATACAAGAACTTAGCCAAGCATACGTAGAACTGACATTAATCTTACAACTAGCATGTTCCTAGAGAAGAATTACCAGAGGAAGAGAAGAAATTACAAGCAGAGTTGTTATTCTGCAGTAACCCTAATGAATCCAATCTTCTCCAAGGTTTCTTCAATGTCTTCGTCTGCAAAAATTCTTTCAAGAGTCCAGAAAAAGGTACCCCCTGTGTCCCAGAGGTTCCTCTTTTATCACCCATATGTTCTAGATTTAATTTAGGTAACAAGGAACTGTTCCCCAAGCTAAATCAGTATCAGATCTTTTAAATCAGGCAATATCGTGATTGTGGCGCGACTAGCGCGGAGTCCCACGCTGATCACGTGGGATGCTCGAATTGATTAAGCTGTTCTGGAACTCTGGCGCTAACAGCGCGGTGTCCCACGCTGATCACGTGGGACATTCAAACTGAATGTCTGATTTTGATATCTTGGCGCTACTCGGGTGGATGGCCACGCTGATAGTGTGGCTTATTTGAGTTGAAGGTTTGGTTTTAAGCATATAGCGCGATTGGCGCGGTGGGTAGCGCTACTAGCACGGGGTCTTCGAACTGAGTATTTGATCTTGATAATCTGACGCTGATCGCGTGAGAATTGGCGCGAGTCGCACGGCTTGGTCGAGAGCACTAGATTGTTCTTTTTGCTTCTTTTCCTCTCTTGTTGGTTCCTAAATAACAAAATAAATAAGGAATTAAAGTAATATGCAAATAAGTAATAAACTTACCTAATCCTAATCTATATTACTAATTATTAAACGAAATATTAATTAATTACTCCTAAAAACTAATATATGCTGAAAGCATATCAAACCCCTTTCTAGATTCTCAGCCTAATCCAACAATTTGAATATATATTACATGTGTAACATTTGCCTTGTCTCAATATACTTATGTGAAATTTTATAGTTCCCAATTTACTGAATTCTCATATTTCGTCTATGCCAATTTTTATTGGGCTTTATTTCTCTTATTGGAATGAGCAAGTCTAGTTTCACCTTGATGTTTTGGATCTTGATCTTGCTATATTGGAAGAGAAACTTGCTGCTATTACTAATGCTAGTAGCACTGAAGAAAGTCCATTATAATGTTCATGAGAATGACTATCGCAGACAACATTAAGACTATTATCCCCAAAATCAAAAGTGCTAAAGAATTTATGGGGCCATTGGAACAATGCTCCCAAATAGCTGATAAGTCTCTTACTGGGACATTAATGAGTACATTGTCCACCATGAAGTTTGATGGTTCACATACTATGCATAAGCATGTCATTAAGATGACAAACATTGCAGCAAGGCTTATGACCTTGAGAATGATTGTGAATGAGAACTTATTTGTATAATTTATTTTTAACGCAATACCATCCGAGTATGGCCCATTCCAAATGAGCTATAATTGCATGAAAGACAAATGGAGTATGCATGAATATGCATGATTTTGGATGTATGCCTCATTTTTCTAATACGTTGCAAAGATTTCTTACAATTCAAACCATAAACTCAAATGGGAAGTTTGTCTTCATGGGGAACAGAGTGGAAGCTTAAGTGGAAGTAGTCAGGACTTATCGTTTAATCCTTGACACTGAATATCATTTAGATTTGTTGGAAAAATTTTATGTGCCCGGTTTATCTATGAATTTAGTTTCATTATCTAAATTTAATGTTATTGGATACTCTTTTAATTTGGATGGTTTGTATGCTAAAATTCTTTTGACTCTGTATCATAATGTTTTCACTAAACTACGTTTAGTGAAAGAATGCTCCGCTTTCTTGTGGCATATACATTTGGGCCACATTTATATAAAAAGAATGGAAAGGTTAATAAATAATGAAATTCTTCCAAATCTAGATTTTACTAATCTAAATATTTGTGTGAATTGTATTAAAGGAAAACAAACAAAACACACAAAGAAAAGGGATACAAGAAGCACTCATTTTCTTGAAATTGTGCACACTGACATTTGTGGGACTTTTGATGCTAATTCTTTCAGAAAGCAAAGGTACTTTATCACCTTCATTGCTGACTATTCACGTTACATTTATGTCTACTTACTGCATGAGAAATCTCAAGTAGTGGATGCCTTGGAAATTTATTTGAATGAAGTAGAAAAATAATTAGATAGAAAGGTGAAAGTTGTCAAGTATGATAGAGGTGGTAAGTACTATGGAAGGTATGATGAAACTGGGCAACACCTAGGTCCATTTGCTAAACTCCTTCAGAAACGTGCTATTTGTATGCAATACACAATGTTAGGTACACCGCAACAAAATGGTGTATTAGAAAGGTATAACAAAACATTAATGGATGGATATGGTTAGGAGTATGTTGAGGAACTCTAATTTACTCATACCGTTGTGGATGTATTTTTTTTAAGTGTCATGTATTTGTTGAATATGGTTCCTAGTAAGGAAGTTTCGAAGACACCTTTTGAACTTTGGACTAATAGGATACCTAGCATAAGGCACTTGTATGTTTGGGGTTGCTAGGTAGAAACAATGATTTATAATCCATAAGAAAAGAAATTGGATGCAAGAACAGTCAGGGATATTTCACTGGTTATCTAGAAAAATCCAAAGGTATAGGTTTTATTGTCCTAATTATAGTATGAAGGAAATTGGAAATGCAAGGTTCATTGAAATAATGAAATCAGTAGGAGTACAGATCCACTAAATGTGAAAATTAAAGAAGTTGCAGTGCAAGTTCCTTTAACTTGTGCCTCCAACAGTAAAGTGAGTGTTCCTCTAAATGTTGTTCCAAAAATAATGAAGAAGGGCAACACAATAATGAGCCTATGATTCAGAATGAAACTATTATAGAATAGCCACAATAAGTAGCATTAAAGAGGTCTTAAAGAAAAAGAAGGTCAACTATTTCAAATGACTATGTGGTATATCTACACGAGTTAGAAACTGACTTAAGCATTAATAATAATGATCCAGTTTCATTTTCAAAATTCGTAAGTTGTGATAATTCTAATAAGTGGTTGAGAGCCATGAAAGAAGAGTTAAAATCTATGGAACATATTGGTGTTTGGAACCTTGTAGAATTGCCAGAAGGTTGCAAAAGAGTTGGTTGTAAGTGGGTCTTTAAGACTAAACATGACTATCATCGCAACATGTTACAAGGTCAAACTTGCTGCTAATGGTTTTACTCAGAGAGATAATATTGATTATAAAGAGACATTTTCACTAGTCTCACGAAAGGATTCCTTCAAGATTATCATGGCATTGGTAGCCGATTATGACTTGGAGCTACATCAAATAGGTGTGAAAATTGCCTTTCATAATGGAGATTTAGAGGAGAATGCTTACATGGATCAACCAATGGGGTTCTCAGTTGAAGGAAAGGAGCGCATAGTGTGCAAATTAAAGAAATCAATATATACGAATTTAAGCAAGCTTCCCACCAATGGTATTTGAAACTCGAGTGTTGTTGGAGGCTGTGTAAGTAAAAAAAAATTAACGTTATAAACTTGAGTGAACCGCACTGATTTAAATCAACAATTTTACCAATTTAATATCGGGTCAAGAGGTTTTTATCAGGCCAACTGCATGAACAATTCAATGGGTCAACCGAATCGGTTATGCCTCTAGTTTTCAGCCCAACCAGTTCGACCGACCTGGCCATTCCAATTTTAATAACACTGTTATGGGGGAGAGAAAAATCATTGCAACTTTCCTAGAAGAATGAGACAAAGAGAATAGCATTGTAGTCTTGCATATACATAGAAAACGTGTAGCATTGGAATGGTGCATAAGAGAACGTGATTCTTTTATAGTAAAAGGCTAGCCAGATCAGTGCAGGTAAGTCCAAATTAAAGACTGGTTTAGTCTGCTTCAATACCAGGTTGATGATGTGTCACTGAGTTTAGTACATAACTGATCCAACAATTGACTCAACTTAGCCATGTGTCTGATTTCTACGCCAAATGGTTCAACCAGTCGAGCAGAGCTGAGCTGAGTTCAATAACATTGGATGTTACACATTAATATGAGTAACAGATCGAATAATAGTTTCGAAATATTATAAGATTACTGTTATCACTCAAAAAAATATTTTGTTAAATGAATCTCATCAGTCGATATGATAAAGCTAATTGTCAAGGTGTTGCTGAAATACAAAGATGAAGATAATGCAAATAAATTCAAAGTTATTCAAATGATTTCAATTTATTATCAGCTAAGTGGTTAGGATTTGGCAGATACAAAGTAAAATGAAATCAATTG
The DNA here is from genome assembly GCA_013407115.1 of Glycine latifolia. NCBI lineage: Eukaryota > Viridiplantae > Streptophyta > Magnoliopsida > Fabales > Fabaceae > Glycine > Glycine latifolia. The sequence continues at coordinate 67,041 of QARZ01040455.1, forward strand.
AAGCCTTCACTCGTCATGGATTCAAAAAACAAGGAACAGTCATCAATGCAATTAGGATCGATGTTTTAGAGATATGATACAATCAATGGAATGTGCCTTAAAGATAGGAGTGAAAATCATAGCTAAGAAGATGCAACTGAAGATAGGGTCAGCTGAATTACGTGTATTTTAGCCAAAATGGATTGTTAGAAGGCAATAGTGCATGGCCCAACATGGACGAACATGATCTTAGGTAGTTATACCATATATTTTGTGTGTAAATATGTGTTTGCAAACGTTAGAAAATACATCAAACCAATCAATCAATACAATTATCTTTTTCAACTAGTTTTCTTTCATTTCAATTCATTTGTGTTCTGTCTTGCTAGGTTTTAAATTCTTTTATCTTTAAGTCTGTTTTATCTCTATATTTTGTTACAATTCACTTTCAATCAAGCTCTTTTCGATGTAACTTGAGAACCATTACAGTTGAGGGACAAAGTTTCCCTTTTGACTCACAAACCGCTTGTTAAGGATTCGAATTTTGGAATCATGTTGGAGCAAAAGTTAGCCAAATTGCTTTCAGCTAGCCTTGTTTATTCACACGACAATAAAATTGACACGACCAATGAGACCATAGTAGGTGAATTGATTAGCAGTTTAAATCACAAGCTAGGTCGTGCCAACTTATGCCTACGTCCTTGATGATAAGTCTAATAGTAAAAACATTCCCAAGTCCTTCTACTGGCACTACCTCTACTGTGGTATCTGTTGTCACTACCATATATGATGAAACACCTACAATTATGACTACTTCGTTCATTCGATAATATATAGACTTAGGGATACATGACATTATGTATCAATTATCTGGACAGCTAGCCGAAATAGTCAAACCTATGGTGTAGAATGAAATGCAGCAAAATAAAGAATTAGAAGTGAGAAGAATGAATGTTGGAGAAAATTTTGCTTCCTCAATGCCTAGAAATCAGGAAGTACTGATCAGGCAATTAATCTTTTTTCTAACCGAGTCAATTCAGGTAAGACCAACACCCTTGGTCAAGCCGAGCATGACCTTTATGTCTACATGGTAGGCAACTCAACCGAATGTGGCTATAGCAGGCATGTTCAACACAGTCCAGTAGATAGGCAACCAGGTGGGGTTTTTATCCTAGACCTATGGTAGCCAATACGAGTTATATGCCTACAAATGTTAGCAATTTTTTTTTCGCTACCCTGAATATGCTAACCGATATCTTGCTCCACATGTAGGACTGGCTAAGAAGCCAACAAATGTTGTTGGTTAGATCGGCTTACCTTATGTGATGCCTTTTGCCCTACCTTTGGGAAATAATAGTCAAGCAACAACTAGGGCAGTACCAATGGAGAAACATCTTATGTCAGTAATGAGGTAGATTTTAGGGCAAATCGACTATTAACCATTAAGAACTACTACTATGCCCTTGATAGACCCATAAGTGATAGTCGACACCATGAGAAAGTACTTTGGCATTCATCTGAAGCTAATGGAGAGACTTATGTATAAGAACTCATATGGATAGATCAATTGATGTCTATGTCGAAAGGGTACAAGACACTAGATTTTAAAGGGTACATGTGTGTCTTATCATTGACCTAGCTACTTTTTTAAGCTAGTTATGTTTAATTGGATATTGTGTGTTCTACTGATCTCTTTTGCTATACTCTGAGCATGATTATAGGTGAATCTCATTCCCTGTTGAGTTTGTTGTCCTTGAGATGAAACAGTTTTGGACATGTTGTAATGTTTATCAAAAGTCTATTGGAGTTAGCTTTATTTCAAGGACTTGGTTATAAAATTTTTGGTTTCTCATGTTTTTAGTTCCTAATTTTAAGGGTTTTTACTTTTAGTCCATAAATTTTTTATTGTTATTTTTAGTCCTTACTTTTATTTTTTTAATGGACTAAAAATAAGAAAAAAAAGTTAAAAAAAACTAAAAACTAATAAAAAAATGTTCAGAGATTAAAAACAGAAATTCTAAAAAATTCAAGAAATAAAAAGATAATAAGCACTAAAATTTTAATATTACGAATTCATTAAAAATTCTTAAACTCTACGGATCTAATTAAAAATTGAATGAAATTATAAGAACATATATAAGATAAACATATATAATGATTCTAACATTATAAGAATAAATAGTGTAACGTCGTATTATCTAGCACAAGTATAAAGGGAGTTTATTTACTTTCAACCTCACGTACCCTAAACATTTTCTAGATTTTGCCCGTGTGACGATAGCTAGGGTCTGGTTGGGCCACACAAGGTTAAGGGAATAAGTCCCACTCTATTTACAATTTGCTGTACAAAGATGATGACATTACGATGTAATTAAACAAAAGTTAAGAAATATGAGAGATATCGACAACTACAAAACATCGGAAAGGTGTGTGTACTTATTTGCTTAAAATACAAAAAGGAAATAGAATCATTAGAGCCAGAGGTTAATTAACTAACCCCATAAAAACCATTTTACAACTCAATTCTTTTGGCATATAGCACTTATACCATCATCTTATGTTCAGGTCTGTGAGTATACTCAAAATCAATGTGCACAAAGGCTCTTTCAACTTCAGAAAGTTGCTCCAATTTCTCCTGCAATGTCTCTCCAATGTTATGTGCTTGATTGAGTGGCATGTCTTCCTGCAACACAATATCTACTTCAACAAAGTAATGAGCACCAAAGGTGTATGCTCTCACAGTGTCTATGTGTTTAACTTCTTCATGGTGATTCCATATCAGATATGTCAACTTAGCTAGAAATTCAGGTGGTGCTGTCCTTCCAATAAGAGACCATACATTCTCAATCACTGTCTTTGCCCATGTATTAATAGTGTACACTGCTATCTGGATTCGACATTCAAGATATCATGGTCAATAGTGTTGGAATGAAATTTTAGTAGTTAAGGAAATATTTGAGAATGAGAGATTAGAAAATTTTAGAGAAATAGACTATTTGTATAAATTATCACTTCTTGATTGTGACTTTGATTTATTTTTTTATAAATTTTAAGACATCGTCTCTATTTATATAAGTGATTCCTCCTAAATCAATGATTAAGATTTTGTCAACATACTTAATCTAATAACTACAGATGATTCTCAATAACTTTTTTTTCATAAATGTAAAGTTATTCACACATTCTAGAATATTCTATAAGTTACTCTAAAATTATCTTCTAAGAAGATTTTTCTCTAATATGCTTCTAGAATTTTAGTTTAACATGTCTTCTATAATCTTCTATAATTTTGACTTTTTGGTTTAGAAAAACAAGACCTAAAATAAAATCTATATTTCAAAAGTAAATCAATCATGAGTTTGTTTATTTCATATATAGTAACAAAATAATCATATTGAAAAAGATAACCATTGGAGTTTTAAGTTATAAGAAATGATTTGCGTAAATGACCCTTGTAGAATCATGGCAAGTCAAGTAATATATAAAACTAGTGCAATATGTAAACCGTGAGTATAGAAAAATAAAAAAAGGAATGGATTGTCTCACGTTAAAATTTAATGTCAAATTTTAAGAGTCTTTGTGTCTTTAATCTCTTCATAAAGTACTTGTAAAATTTTAGTTGGTCATTGTGAAAATGTTGTGTTTTTTCTCACATTCACAAATTTTGATGAGGCACTAGCTACTTGTTTAACATGTATGAACAATGAGGTAGACTCAAAATTTTCATATGATATAACAGTGAAATTTGATCATGAGATTGTCCATTTCTCAGAGATGGGAAATAAAAAAAAAAAAAAGTATGTAGTGGTTGTTATGAACTCACAATAATAGCTCCCATTGGATCAATCCACCAAGAGTACTTGAAAGCAAGCACAGCAGAAACTAATCCAACTGAATTAGTAATAACATCAAAAAAATGATCTTGTGCATAAGCTCTGATAATTTTGTTCTTAAACCTTCGACAATAGACCATGAGGATGAACTTCACTACAGTAACAGATGTCATAATCCCGATCATCCATTTCAACTCATGGGAATCCATTTCAGGCTTAGACTATAAAATAAAGAATGATATAAGAAATTAAAAAAGGTGGACTAGTAAGGTTCACAAAATCTATAAAGCATAACATCACTTAACTTTGCTACACTAAACACATCACATAAATGACTAAAGAAAAAAAATTCAAACTTTATATATCCACTCCTACAATAACTGGATCCTAACTTTTGTAAATTTAACTCAAATGAAATTCATCACATAAAAATGAAACAAATGCCTTATCTCAATTACCTTTGAAATAAGTTGTCGGCCAGACTCAATCAAAATCTGCAATCCCAAGGTTGCCATCACCGATGCAAAAACAATAATGCCCTGCATTGGAAATCCTGATCAATATGTATGTCACCTAACAATGAAATGACTATTTTGAAGAAACATATCTAATTATTGTTATTTCCACTCATGACATTAGGAAGCTATTGCTAGAGTTTACCAAAATTAAGTCGCACAATGTTCACCTTACACTCTTTAGAGGTTATAATTAAGACTAGGTTAAAATATGTTTTAATTTGATACTTAATAAAATATTTTGAAATATTAATTTTAGTCTTTATAAAATTTTAATACATTCTTAATGAATATATTTTAACATTAACACGTACTTTTAGTCTTGATAGGGGTCTAAAACCATGGCACTACTTTTGGTAAATGTAGAAATTAAAAATGTATTAAATTTTATAGAGACTAAATTTAAATTTTGAAATATTTGGAAGGACTGAAATCATATTTTATTCCCTAAAACTAACTTAATTACCACTGGTTGCATCCGTTTCTTTCCAATGGGATAGTGATACTGGTTTGGATTTCTCATGGCATAAGCAGTGAACCACAATATGAACCCTGACAAGAGATCTAAGAGAGAATCCATAGTAGAAGCAATGACGGCTAATGATCTGCTCTCAATGGAAGTATAAACCTTTGCTGCAAATAGTACCAAGTTAGCTGCATTTGACACATTAACTGCCAGGCTCTCACTTCTTGCTAATTGCTTCATTTCATCCTGAGAAACATAGTGCTGATTAGTTATATAAAAATTACTCTTTAAAAATTTAAAGAAACTTTTATTTATTGATATATGATAAAGAATAATGATACATACACCACTGCACAATCTCATACATCCTTAACACACCGAATAAAACATTTATTATTATTATTAAATAATAAAATAATATACTTTATGTCACTTCATCGGATGTTGGAGAATTTATTTTACCTTTTAAGGGTGTTTCTAAACCTTTTTCCTATAATAAAATGAAAATCCCAAGCAATTACATATAATTATTTTTCTGCAACTATTATGTTAAAGGGGTTTAATTTAGTTGGTTAAGCAAGAATGCACGAGTTAGTTATTATAAATCTCTTGATATCGTATTTAATTTTCATGGATAAAAAAAATGGAGAACATAATAATTTCAATGTTTTTTTTTTTTTGTGAAATCTAATGAATTCACTGTGATTATGGTCAATTTAATCATATTTTTATATGATTTGTTTATACTATGGTATGGTTAGTTACATGTATGAACAATGATAAGTGAATCAAGGTGAATGAATAATCAACCTCAGTGAGACTTCCTGGAAAATAACCAGTTTCAGTTATTGTATCCATGTCATTATACCCTTCAAGGAGCCTCTCTTGTTTCTTGTAGTATTCTGCAACCTTGCGTTGCTTCTCTGAAATAAAAAAATAATTAGAAAGTTACTTGGAAGAAAACCACTTCAGCAACAAGATAGATTTATAGAGGCATAGAGCCACGCATTTTACAAAAAAAAACATGTTGAATAGCAATTTTAGGATGAAGAACAACACGAATTGCAGAAATAAACCAGTTTAGAAGTTATCCAAATTAAAGTACTATCTCGCATTTAGGAAATTAGTTTATAAATTAAGCATCATGAAAATGTTAATGACAAATTTGGTTCTAATTTCTTTAATTGTTTATGCACATTTTTTTGTTTTTTTTTTTTATCTATAAGAATTAAAGATAAGTATGATTTAAATTTTACAATAATTCACTCTTCATATTCAACGACTTAATTATATCTCTATGATTTAGGTAAGTTTTGAATGTCTTAATTATTTTTCCTGGGACGATAAATATCTTAAATTAATACCTAGCAAAGTCAAGATTATTAAAATCACCTACCATAATCTATTTTAAGAGAGGGCAGTGTTTTTCTTTTTTTAAAATCCACTTTACTTTTCTTGTTCTTATATTAGGTTTTCTAATTTTATCCACAGTTGGGTGGCAAGTTGAAACCCACTTTTATCAAGTCACGCGCTTACTATAAACAAAAATTGTAATATTTTGGAGGATTAAAAATAAAAACTATTATATATTTTATAAGGACTCTAAACATAAGACCAATATAGTTGCAAGGACTAAAAAAAGTTGGCAATAAAAACAGGTGAATTGCTGAAAAGAAATTGCAAGAACTACGAGCAAAAATTACTATATTTCTATATACATCAAATATTTAAACCCTCTTTGAGAAATTAATCATAAATTGTACATGAAACTGTAGATAGTCTCAGTATTTGTTAAATCAACATCCTTTTGCATGTATATACTTCAAAAAAAAAAATCGGTATTAAATTTTCTTAATGAAAAAAATACTTTGGGGGAAAATGCACTCATCTATCTGCGTACTTTTGTGCAAGAATTTTATATATCTGCTAAGTTTAATGCAAGAAACTTCAATAACAAATTCATGACGTGTGTTCGATCAGACCCAGACTTTAACCCAAAAGACATGAGACATCTCGTCCATATCTTTTACACATGCAATTATCAATAAAACCTTCTCATATCCTTTTGAACAAAACACATAAATAACATAATTCATACACAGTTGCGTCGAATATCTTCTTACTCACAAGGAATCACTTTAGAACCCAACTTTTCCATAAAGAGGATAAAAGTACCCCACCAACACAATCATAAAAGGATGAAAATAAAATCTTAACTTATATGCCTAGATTCCATCCGTCAGTACAAAACAATAGAACAACACGTAATTCAACAAAATTAAACCGACCCACTACTCTATAAAGATGATGAGTTGGAAAATTATCGATATAAAAGCTAATTGTAAGATTTTAGTAATTTTTCTTAAAATATGAATAATATATTGTATGTCTCAATAAAATAATGAGATAATAGATTAGTTAGTTTTTAAATTGCATAAATATTTAAAATTAATATATTTAATATGAATTTTCAACACGATGGTTAGATTGATAAAGTTTAACTTTTATAAGAAGTTTATTAAATATGGTATTTTATTTTACCAAACTTTAATGACTATTGTCATTTGATACTTTCAATAGAGAAAGAGTAATAATAAATGTATATCTTTATAAATAAAAATAATTTACTATTATAATTTTTTAAATATTTGAAAAAAAAATTCAAAATAATTTAATCGGTATACACACCAAATATTATAAATTATTTTTTCTAGTTAGCTAATATGAAAGAAAAGATAAAAATAAAATTATAAGAATTTTGATTTCCACTTATCCTTCTAAACTCTCCCATATTTCACCCAGACTAAATTAAAATGCAAGACTTTTTTTTAACGAGAAAATATTTATCAATTTTAGTTTTAAATTGAGCTTCTTTTAAACTTAAAATTTCATTTTAGATGAGAGGGAAAGAAAGGTTAATATATACACCTTATTTTTAATTAATTTAATTACTATTTTTTTAATAAATTACGTCATTTTTTATTTGATTGAAAATTCTATTAAGAAAAACAATATACATATTTTTTTGCTCAATAATATATATAACTAAAAAATCACGCCAAAAGTATTTTCTAATTGGTTAATTTACAATATAAATATTTCACCGCGAGAGCCTATTAATCTCTTCGTTTTAACGTATGTAGTACAGTTACAACTTTCTATTTTTAAAAAAAGTAAAACTAAATTAATTAGTTCAAGCACTGTCTCAAACACCATGAAAAGAAAACTAGCTAGGGAGAGATGAAGATGAAGAGAGAGAAAAATGTCTCACTTGGTTTCCGTAGAAGGCCACGGAAAGTGAAGTAACTAGGAAGGTGTTGATGATGATGATCATGGCTATGACTTACGCTTGGCAACTGAAACTCCTTCACATTGAGTCTCCATGACAATGACGACGACGAGTCTCCGGCAACATTCTCCGTCATGAACTGTTCCCTTCTGCCAGTCTCCACGGTGGCGCCGCGCTGTCCCCTACCACTCTCCGACATCACTATTTTCGGTTTCGTTATATCATATTCATATGTACGCTGAGTAACGACCTTTCCTTGTTATATAAGGAAATTCACGAGTGGGGGAAATATTTAACGTGCCTCTCTTTTACGAAGGTTCAAGTGGGTCTTACATGGCATCATTTAATTAGTTGATTTTAGATTTGGACAGGAAGATTTGCTCAAAAAGTTTAATGATTGCATAAAAGAATATGGACTACAACTGTACAATGCATATACGTGAAAATAATACTAATTGGGTGTGGCCGTATATATTTAGCCGGAGGATTATTTATGATAAAATTTATTAACTCATGTTAATGAATGTGGAATCAATTATATCTCCTCTTCTTTTTACAGCATCAATTAATTATGGGTGAATTTATTTATATTTATTTTTAAAATAAATGTTTTTTTAATAAAATAAGTAATTTTTCTTTTTCTAATTTATTTGTTTAAACTGTTTTTATTTAAAATAAACAATTTTCTATTTTTTAAAATTATTTCTTTTAAGTTTAAGTAAACTCACTCTGTGTTTACTTTAAAAACAGATTTCTCTAAGAATTTTTATCACCATACGTTAGTACTTTATTTTACCTTTTTAAAATATTTTTTATGTTGAACTTTTAAAATTTTAATGAACTCTTCACCAATGTTTTCAAAATTGGATTTGTGATCGACTCCGTCGAAATATTGAATTAATAAATCACTTATTAACTCAATAGTTCACTAATTGAATCACATGAATGGGCATAAATAATGATTATATAAATGATCATTTTGGATGTCATTTTATCTATTTTTTGTACTTTTAAATTTAATCTTTTATTATTTTAAATTGATTCAAAATGGTCTTATCGTTAATTAAAAGTTAATGCCATAATAGTATTCACATACCAACATCTAAAAAAAAAAACAAAAAATAGGAAGATGTAACAAACAATGGTTATGGACTTTTGGGTGTTCATGGGCATTTAAATCTTACACCTCCCAACTTGTATCATGTACCTCCTATTTTATATGTGTAGACAAAAATAGTCTTTTCACTAGGAATTCTTATTTCAGAATGATCATTCTAGATGGTAAAAATTATTTTTCAGAATTATCATTTCAAAATAATTTTGGAACACTTATTCCTATTCTAGAATCATCATTTTAGAATAGAAATTTCATTCCAGAATGATCATTCTAGAAGGTAAAAAATACTTTATGGAATGACCATTTCTAAATAGTTTTAGAGCATTTATTTCTATTTTGGAATGATCATTTCGTAAGGTAAAAAATACCTTCCAAAATGACCATGCATTCCTCAATAAGGTGATACAAAGCTATTATGAAAGTGTCATTTTGAAAGGTAATTTTTACCTTACGAAAAAACCATTATGGAATAGAAATAAGTGTTTGAAAACTATTCCAAAAAGTAATTTTTACCTTATGGAATGACCATTCCAAAATAAAGTGCTCCAAACCTATTCTGGAATGATCTTTTAGTAAGCCTAAAATTCACTTTCAAAATTATCATTTCAAAAAAATTTTCCACAACAGATGCCCCTCCTCATACTAGAAACCCAAAACCCATAGATGGCGAAGCGCAAAGGAAGGAGGGGGAAGGTGGGATTGCAGCGTTGTAAGGAGGGTGCAAGGGTTTGCATAGTGCAGGATGAGGTCGTTGTCGTCGTGGGAGGATGAAGGAGGTGACACAATTTGGAGGACAAGGTCGTAGCCATCGCGGGTGAAGGAGGTGGCACCACAAGTCTTAGGGTTGTGATTAGTCTGAAGGAGGTGTTTTGGCATTTTAGTCTTTTTAAACATTTTTGGGAGGTGCAGGATACAATATGGAAGGTGGCGAGGTGCAAGATTTAAATCCCGTGTTCAAGTATGTGGTCACCTGTGAACTTGAATTGAACCAAACTAACCCAAATAGTTTGGGTTGGGTATTTAGTATAATTGGGTCACATCCAAATCGATCCATTCAATCTTGACTTTTGGGCTGAGACACAAGTTTTTATTTCTAAACCTGTTTACCTGACCTGACCTGTGAACCCATTTATAATATAAAATTATTACAATCGTTAATATATATATATATATATATATATATATATATTATTTTTAATTAAAAATCAAATATTATTATTATTATTAGACAATTATTTATGACAGTAGCTAGTGGGGGCAACACATTACACTTAGACATGTTCATTTAAGTTTTACTCACATTGTCGAGATTAAGAGACTAGGGCAACTTGGACGGAAGTACCAAAATCACCAATTTTGGAAAGTAGAGAGACCAAATATTACAATTAGAAACTAGGAGGATGAAAATCGCTGAATTGCGAAACTACGAGGACCAAAATTGCAATTAAGCTTTAATTTTGAAGTTTACATATTTTTTATTTTTTTATTAATATACTAACATTTAGTAGTTTTATTTCCTTTATAATTTGAGTTTTTGTTTATGTTTCTTATTTTGTTAAACAAAATATTTTAAATCTATTATCATAGATCTAATTCATATTTTTTTATCCATAAGAATTAAAGACAACGTAAGGAGGCTTATATCAACTCACGCACTATGTTCAACCAATTGAGTAGATCCCCCTGACGATCTAATACATGTTTATTATGTCAAGGTAAGTTGAAAATTCATTCAATATGGACTTATGAAGGTAATGCATAAAAAAAAATAAAGATTGACATGATAATATACCTTTTAACCACATGTCACATCTTAAATTTAACAAAAAAATGATATGTGAAATAAAATAATAACTTCAATTTAATTATAAAAATAACATCAAATAATACAGAAAAAATTATTATACAACATATAATTTTTTTTGGAATTCTTGGTCCCCTTTTAAACGTTGGCCATGTGTCATTGCACCTCCATACACTGTCCAGGGCGACAATGCTACTCATTACAATCATTAGATGTCAAGAAAATAAATGGTAAAAATAAAAATTAACTCTAAAAGAGTTACTTTAGTAAGTTGATCGCTCCTCTCTCTCTCTATATATATATAGAGAGAAGAATGGTTCCAAGAGTGTATCAATGGATGTGGGGATGAATTTTTTACATAATTATTTAAATATGTGACTCTTAATAGAAAATTATTTAAGAAATAATAAATTTTAAAATATTTTATTATTAATTTTGTGGATATAATTAGAGATATGATCTACTACTAAAAAAATGTAAGCAATTATCAACTCAAATTTTTAATTTTCTTACATATTTTCCTTTATGAATATTTTTGAATTTCTATTTTTCTATTTGTTTCATATATACACAAAGGATCTTAAGGAAAGGGGGGAACAAGACCCTTGCTTGCCCCCTTTGGATATCTCTCTCTTTAAAAACAGATTTTAACTTATATATGTTTATGTTTATATATATATATATATATATATATATATATATATATATATATATATAT
>QARZ01040455.1:78771-100597 GCA_013407115.1 Glycine latifolia
CTTTTGTGAAAATTATTTTCATATTTCGAGCTATTGATAAATATACAAGAACTTATTCCAAGATTATTTCATCTTCTCTCTTGAATTATTTTCCTTTTTTTTTGGATGATTTTAAATGTTTTATTTTTCATAGGGAGTTTACTACATAAATAAGAACTTCAATCTAAATAACATGTGATTTAGGTTATGCTAATCTTTGATTAGACAGATTAGACAATTTTAAATATTTTGGTTTAGTTCATTTCATTTATTCTCTTAATTTTGTATTGAAAATTTTACTTTTAATAGGTGTTTGTATTAATGAAGAATGAGATATTATAAAATAGGTTTATGAAATGTAGATATTGAAAGAAATAATGTAATGCAAGAGTACTTTAGAATTTGAGAATATGAGTACTCGAGAATATGCCTTAAATAAGAGTACTTTTGAGAATATAATTTACTCATACATAATGAACTTATTTGTTATTCATGTGCTTAAGCTTCCCATAAGAAAAATATGCTTAAGCAAGATTTTACTAAAATATTTAAAAATTCCATAAAGAAGATATATACATAATGGATTATGCAAGAGAGATTAAATATTAGATTATTTCGTTGTGATAATTATGTCAATGTAAACACCAAAGAGATTACAAAGATAAGCTTACATTAGATACTTCAAACTTCAAAGGTTACACGTTTAAAACTAGACAGATTAAGCTAAGGTGGGAAAGGTAAACAAATTTCCCATCGTAAGAAAGAAAGGTGATCCGTAGGATATTAATTTTTTATTGAGATATATGTAGAACCACAGTAGAAATGACTACACAAAATCATTATTATTATTATTATTATTATTTAAAGTGGCCACTCGTTTTCGTCTCCGTTCTTTTCCCTTCTTGCTCCTGCTAAGGCTGCTATCTCCTTTACCCATTTTTCAATAAAATAATAATAATAATTCAGTGTAGGCATTTCTACTGTGTTTCTACACATATCTCAATAAAAACCACATCCTACGAATCACCTTCCTTTCCCACGATGGAGGATTCATTTACCTTTTCCACCTTAAAATCCGTCGTAAAACTAACACATTAACTATAAAATAATCTATTTCAATATACTTTTAAATCACCACAAATATAAATAATTTACTTTTAGCCGCGCACTGATATATAGTTTCATTATACTTACTAAGCTTCACATCTGGAAGATATTTGAGCATTGCGAAGCACTCGCTCTGCTCACGGTCGTGTAGGTGACACAGGTCAAAATATTTGATTTACAATTTCATAGACACAAGTGACCTTGACATAATCTAAAACAGCATGATATCAATAATCCTATCGAGTATTGATTTTTTTTTTTTGGGTGAAAATATCGAGTATTAAATTGATCTTATCTAATTTGGATTGTTTAATGTGAATGGATAAGCTTTACTATTTCTATGATTGTTTATATGTTGTATATATTAAACGTAAAAATAACAAGTTAGAGGGGCCTTTATAATGCAAGATAGTGGAATAGTGAATGGGACTTGTAGGAGAGAGCAGCGTTCTCTATGACTCTATCAATCCACTACTTATAGTTCAAAGCCAACGCACAGATCCACTAACACCAAATGCATGGTATTAAAATTTGTGTGTGGACTCTAATTCAATAATGTAAAGAAGTGGGTCAACGAACTTTTAGCTTGGGTGACGTATTTTTTATACGAAGAGGGGTAGAAATTATCTTCAACTTTTGTCATGAAATATCAATATGATGAAAATTAAAGTGAGCTTGGAGAGTAAATTCGGAAAAACAGGGGGGCATTTTTAGAAGACAGCCATTTGATAGTGGCAAGAAAGGCAACATAATGAGCTGGGTGGAGAGTAGTCTTGTGGTACATCGCTGAAGTGGCAAGAAGAGGAATAGAGATTAATTAATTAGAATTAGAATTTATTTCAAATTTGTGAGGATTAACAAGAAAACATTACTGTTTTAAGACCGCGGAAAACATTCATACTTAAAGAAAAGTTAGCTGGAACTTGGAATGATAGTTGGAAGATGAAAAATTAGTTGATAGATGAAAATTAATTAAAAGTTAAAAAATTAGCTTATTAAATTATAAGTGTTTGATAAAATTATTTGTTAAAATAGATAAAAAAATATAAATTTATATCAATAGATATAAAAAATTACCTTAAATACAAAATATTAAAAATAAAATCTAATAAATATTAAAAAATAAAGACATAATAAATATAAAAAGTTAGAAGTCAATGTTTAAAAAAATATTATTTCAAGTAAAGTCTCAAAAAATACTAAAAATTACTATAAAAAAAAGTGATTTACTAAATAGTCATACAAGTTTTTTAAGTAATAAAAAAACTAAAAATTAACATAAAATATCTTACCAAAGACTCTAAGGTAGATACCCATAACATAAGATGATGACTTTCTGTACATTGAATTATTCTGAAACTAACCAATCTCTCATGTGGCTGTTCTATAATTAATTATGTTTTAAATTGAGGTGAATTGCGTAATTAATATTAATTTTTCATGTGTTAAACTTTTGCACCTAATGTGTTATATGGTTGTACACTTGTACCCAAAAAAACAAAAAGTAATATGTTCTTTTATATATATTGCGTGTAGATTATACTAGTTATTTAAATTACAATTCATATTTAATTTATATTTTATCAATAAATTTTCATGAATCTATAAAAGGAAAATTAAATTTATCCATATAAAGTAAAGTCTTCAATGATTCAATTATGTGTGAAGATCGATAATCATGATTTACCTAAAAATTATTTTAGATTTTAATTTTACAAAAAGAAGACAATATCAAATACATGGACTTAATTTTACATTTTAACATGTAAATAAATAAAATTTTTACAAGTAAAAATTATATTTATTTGGATAAAAATATTCAAAACATTAGTTGGGTGGGAAAAAAATTAAAAATACATTCATAAATTCAATAGAAAGCTATTAAAATTATAGTTAATTATAATTTTTATAGTAGTTGATATGCTAATGTGCTTTCGTACAAAATGTTCATCTCCATGTATCATATTTTATCCATGTTATTTTTTTATATTAATAAATTTATATGTAGATATTAATATATGTGTAAAAAAATGAATAATGATTTCCCTATTTTTTTTGTGAGAATTTAAATTTCCATTTTCTATACTTTAATTGAATTTGACTTTCTATAGTTTAATTAAATCTGAACTAATTATTTTAAAGAGAATTAAAATTCTATTAGATAAAAAATATCCAAGTCATAATACATTAAGGATTTGAAAATTATATTGATATAAAATTTATTAAAATATGAATTAAAAATGTTCGGAAATTATACAACATCCCAATTTCAAGAGCAAATCTACATGTTCCCAAAAGGCAAAGAGTAGATGAAAAATAATTAAACAAATGTGTAGAGGAAAAACAATCACGCTAGTGTAATTAAAAAAACTACATATTAACTTGCTTTTAATATATTATTATTAAGAATGCCAGAAAAATTATTTTTAACAATAAAAACACTCCTAAACGTTAACAAAACTGGGTAATAATATAATTTGGAATTAATAAATATATTTGTTGTCTAGTTAGTATCACTCTTTTATCTCCTTAGGTTTAATAAACAAACTTGTCTTTTATCAATAATTGTTTTCACTATTTTTTTCTATTTTCGTTTGTTCTTTTTTTTTTCTCTTTTTGTCATCTTTTTCTTTTCGACTATTCTCTCTCAAAGGACTCTTTTCTTCTTTGATTTTATTTTATTTTTCTCTTTTCAATCTCTTTTTTATTTGATCCTCACACAGCTCACTTTGAGACAAATGTGAGAAAACTATCTTTTTACCTTTATGTAAGAAAGAATATCGATTGATGACCCCATTGCAGATAACATCTCGATCATATTGCCACGATTTACCAAGCAAAACATGACCAACTTCTATAGAAACCATATTACAAAGCACTTCATTAACATATTTTCTAATGGAGAATGTAAGCAACACTTGCTTATCCACAACCAACTCACCATTGTCACTCAACCATTGTAATTTATAAGGCTTAGGATGATGGGTGATTTTTAAACCAAGCATCTCCACTAATTTAGTGCTTACAACATTGGTACCACTTCTTCCATCAATGATAAGAGAACAAACATTTCCATTCACCAAACATCTAGAATAAAAAATGTTTTCTCTTTGTATATCATCTTTATCTTTGCACAAGTTTTCCATGAGTCTTCTTACCATCAAAAGATCTCCCTCTTCCAGTTGAAGAAAACCATCATCCTCCCCTTCACTAGAGGAACTATGAGATCTTTTAGACGACTCACTATCCATCTCTATTCTCGAACACAATCATGATTCTTTTGTTTGGACATTGGGATTGCAATATGACCCTTACCCAAACACTTAAAACATTTAATTGAACTAGATTTATTGGAAAAAGGTTGAGTAGGAGAAAAAATATTACCTCTTGAAGACTTACTTTCAATTTGTTGTGAAGAAGAACCCTCATTCTTGGAAGTGTTCCTTGTAACGACCCGCCTCATCGCTACGATATCACTACTCTAAACTTATAATTTCCATATTTTAATGAAAACTCCATTAATTTGATTATGAAAATGAGAGTAAATTTTTTTCGCGATACTACACTCACCAGCCATTGCACAAATACGTAAATAATTACATGTATATAAATATATTAAACAAATACATATCATTCACATGTCAGAATATAATTCAGTTTTTTACATATATATAAGCTCGAGATTACATGTTCGATTAAAGAGAAACAAGGAACCAACTAAGAAATAGTTCATAACAAAAATACAACTTTCTCCCAAAATAAATTCCAACGTTATCACATTAGCTTGACGGCTCCAACAAAAGGATCTCTCTCCAATATCACCTATTGCTACTCATATGCTCCCACAAACGAAGATTCACGATCATCACAGGTACCAACCACATGGTACAAAATTGCAAGGGAGTTTATTATACAAAATTAACAAATATTAGATGACAATGATTAGCAAGAAAATAATATCAATAATAACCACAACCATTCTCAATAATCAATCAGTTCAACATATGCTCAACAAACTAGTCATCAACTTTTTCCACAGTTCAAATCAATTATGCTCAGAATGATGTATGCACCTGACTTAACTCTCAAATGCAATGTGGTACCATTCACTCTGGAAATAGCCTCTCACTTAGGAAAATGATTCAGTAGTTTGTCAGGGTCACCCTGTCGTGCACTGGTCATCCCCCCCAATGGTGATCAGCCAAAGTCTCAAGGGAATTCCAAACCAAGTGATATGCCCCCTAATACCTGCATTTTTATCCTCATAAAAACCATAGGTACACACTGCCTTCATTCTATTTCCATGCAATTATGAAATATGAAACATGGGCTCATCAATGCACTGACCATGGATAGAGACCGAAATTCTAAGCAATCTCTTTTCATCTCCAAGAATGCTTAAAATTTGTAAACTCTTCCTCGAGAGGATATCCAATAAGTTATGCACCTACCTCATGTACATACACAACATACAACACATGGGCTCATCAATGCACTAACCGTGGATAGAGATAGGAATTCTAAGCAATCCTTTTCTCTCTTCAAGAATGTTTAAAATTAACTCTTTCCTGCAGGGATATCCAACAGATCACTACACCCTCCATGTACAACATACATCCATCATGATGACATCATCAACGTCAACATCATCTCTCATCTATGTCATCATCAACATCAACATCATTTCATTTCAACATCATCCTCATAAAAAACAATATAATCTCATATTAATATAATCATCAACATAATCTCCTTTCAATATCATCATCAACATCACAAACAATCGAATTTCACATCTATGTAACATATGCCTGAGATTCAGATTCTCCAGGTCTTTAGACAACACAAATCTCATTCATTCACAATCCATATTACCACGAGACTAGTATTTTAGGAAAATTCTAAATTAAAAAGGAGGACTAAAATATAGAAAACAAAATTTTATGCCCATTTAAAAATTTAATAAAGAATTAAATAGGAGAACATATTATAAAATTTTGGACAGAGTCTTCTCTGTAATTAAGACTTCCCAAAAATCTAATCATTACAACAATAACATCATTCACAGTTTTATCTATCAATAACAAATTCATCGCATCCCATTAGTTAAAACACAGTTTTTCTTGAAAACAAGAACACAACAGGGACAAACATACATCAATAATAAATATATCGCATCCCATTAGTTTAAAACATGGTTTTTCTTGAAAATCAGCACATAACAGGGACAAACATACATTTTGATAGTTGGGTTCCCTGACCCTAACTATGGTAGCAAAAACTGTAAACAAATAACAAACTCCCATCACCTATCTATCTCCCTCTACTAACTATTAGTAGCGTCATTTTGAGATCTCTCAAGTTCACGTGCTCTGGGCTAAACATAGAGCTCTATATACCAAATCGAAGATAATTTAGTATAGATTTCAAAGACAAGGTTAATGTTAACATTCGGGGTCAAATACTCACTCAAATTTAAAAGGGGCTAAAATGGTGTTTTGGAAGTCCACATAAAAAAAAATAATTTCGAAATTCCGATCATGCCATTGTGATCGGGGCTCAATGAAGGTCACAAAATGACATCAATTTTATAAAATCTTTTACAACATCTCATTTTTAAAGGATTTTCAATGGAAGTGTAAAAACACCCAATAACAGTACCCAAATCACAAGAGATACTAAGAAAGGCTTAAACTAACTAGGAGAAGACAAGGAAACCATGGTTACCTCGAAGAAACCAAGAAAGGAGGATTGGAGGCTCCTTTCTCTACTGAATCCTCAAGTTGAGTTTTGAAGATTCTGCTCTGATTAAAGTGTTCCTCTTCATGCAGTAGTCCGACGATAAGCGACGACGGCTCGTGGCGATCACCAGTGGTTATGTGTGATGGAAGAGGAGGTTGTAGGGATTGGGTGAGAGTTTAGAGAGATAGGTGAAAAATGTGTTTTCTGCGTTGCTGAACGTACTTATAAATTGCAGTTCTCGCTTAGCGCGCTCGTCTCGCTCAACACAATTCCCTCTCTATTTGGAATTGCGCTTAGCACGCTAGTCGCGCTTAGCGCAATATCAAAAGTTGTTATTTTGAAAATACCAACAGTCAAAATATGAAGAGATGGATTGTGAATGTACTGTCAAAATTTGAAGGCGATCCAAGGGTTAACGAATCCACGATTGTGGTTTTACCGCAACAAGTTTTGGGT
The DNA here is from genome assembly GCA_013407115.1 of Glycine latifolia. Taxonomy (NCBI): domain Eukaryota; kingdom Viridiplantae; phylum Streptophyta; class Magnoliopsida; order Fabales; family Fabaceae; genus Glycine; species Glycine latifolia. The sequence goes on from QARZ01040455.1 coordinate 86,056, forward strand.
CAAACTATAAATCACACATTTCAACATAGCTCAAACAAACTCCACATAACTTAACATCCACACCAAGCAATTGCACAAGGATAATTTACACAACAATTTAACTAATCTAAACTAATCAAATAACATAATAAATACACCAAACATCTATTTCCAGTTATCGAAATTTCAGGGCATTACATCCTTATCCTTCCAAGATGAAAAACAATATGAAGACTTCTTGTAGGCTTGTTTTCTCTTCAATTTTTGCTCCACTTTCACAACCCTATGTATAAGTTCATCTAGAGTGTTGTAGCTTTGAAGCTCTACAACATCTTAAATGTCCCTATTCAAAATATTCAAAAATCTAGCCATTGTAGTCTCATTAGTCTCTTCTATGTTTGCTCTCATCAAAGAAATCTTCATCTCCTTGTAATAATCATCAACACTTTTACTTCCTTGATAAAGCCTTTGTAACTTGTTATGCATTTCCTGTACATATTGAGGTGGGACAAATCTCTCCCTCCTGATTCTCTTCATTACCTCCCATGTGTTCGGTCTATGTCTTCTCAATCTTTCTTTCTCCATTTGCACTTGATTCCACCACACCATGTCATATCCCTCAAATTCTAAGCTAGCCAACTTCATTTTCTTTTGTTCACTAAAATTGTGACAATCGAAAACTTGGTGGACTTTTGTCTCCCAATCAAGGTAAGCCTTCGGGTCATAAGTACCTAGGAACTTGGGAATTTTGAATTTCACATCTTTCAGTCCATCCCAATTCCTTCTATGCCTATGCCTTGTACCATCTTCATAGTCATCATCACTCCCTTGAGAAGAATGAGGTGACCTATGATGTCTCCTTCACTCCATGTCTTTCATTCTTTCACTCAACTCTTGAGTGTTTCTTTGTATCTCATCAAATCTATCTCCCATCCTCCTTTCAACATTTCTTTGCAACTTATCCATTTGCTTAGTCAATGAAGCCATTAGCTTAGCGATTCTAGGGGAAGATGGATCACTATCACTTTTGGACACCATTGCTACAAGAAAATGTTAGTAAAACAAATAAAATATTGGACCTTACCACTCACTAAGTGTTTACACTCTTCAACACTCGTGTTTCACACTTGTAAGACTTTTTCTATAAGACTCACTCTTTTTTTTTTTTCCACTCACTGACTCTTCTTCAGCCTTTGAAATCAACCAAAGATTTCAATTCAAGGAGTAACCAAAGTGAAAGATGAAACAAATCCAAACTCAACTTAAGAGGTCAAAGAAATAAAACTCTAAGACAAAACCTTGGAAATTTAGAAGACAAACAATAAAAGCTAAAAAAAGAAAGTATAACTCAAAAAGAATGTCAAACAAGACAAATAGGAAAGTAAAAAAATATATGGCTAAGTATAAACCATTGTAATTATGCAAAAAGAAAATACTAGAAAACCATAATAAGAATTCACCAAAAGAGAGAGCTGTAAATTTTTTACTGTAACTTTTTTTTTCGTTTTTTTATATTTGGGTCCTCATATTTTTTGATATTTTCATATTGACCCCAAAATATTTTTGAATATTTACTCTTTAGTCCTTTGTCTTTTGTCTTTTGGGACCATAAACTTTTGAATATCTTTTGAAGACAAAAAGATAGGATAATTCAACAAAAAGATAGGATAAGATAGGATAATTCAACAAAAAGATAGGATATTCAAATCTGAATTTTTTTGTTTTCATTTTTTTTGGAAAAAAAAATTAAATAAAGAGAATGAAAATTGCACCTAAATTGATAGAAATATTTTCAAATTGCTCTCTAGATTCTAGCTCTAATACCATATGATGACTACCAAGGCATGAATGCTTGGATTGGATCATTTCCAGAGGCCAAATTACAGACACCAATGAAATAGATAGTAGAACTTACACATAAAAGGTGGGGAAGAGTAGAAGATGGCAATGAATAACATCACAATCCTTATTGGAATGATAAGTTGAGGAGGATTTGCCACAAGGAAAAGCTTCCTTGATAAGAATCAATTTGGGTTTAACCAAGAACCAAGAAAAAGCTAAGCTCTCAATTCAAGCAAATGCTTAATTTTATTCAATCAAAAGTTATTCAAAACTAGTAATGTCTGAGTACTTATAAAGTTAAGCCTCTAATAAAACTTAAAAACGCATAGTTTGGACCTATTTAAGTCCACATTGAGGTCCATTACTTAAATAAGAAATTACTAAATTACGACAATTCAAAAATTATGAAAACTAGGAAAATTACGGAAGCTACGAAAGAAATTACGCTAAGCGCGATATTCGTGCGAAGCGAGCTCTCCTACAATCTTCAAGGTGCTCCAAAACTCCTTGTGTTCCCTCCATCCTTGTGTGTTTGGATGAAGTATTTTAAAATTGCAAGGAATTTAAAATTCAGAGAAATTAATTACATCAATTAAAAAAATTTAATTTTTAAAATTTCTTGTTTGGATATCATCTAGCATGTTCTCTTTCTTCTTGACATTCTCTTAAACACTCTGTATGGACCCCTTTCTTCTTGACTTTCTCTGAAACACTTTGTACGAAGAAACAATTGTAGTTCTCCAAAACCACGACTAGTTCCTTCAGTAATCCCTCCTGCCCATTTGACTCAATTGTTAAGCCGTAGCTGAGCATATCTTCTTCCTCCTCATCAGGATCAGAACCCTTGGGGACACAAAAGGAGAAGAAGTAGTGCAAATCATTGACTTTCACGACGTGGAGTCCTTCCAGAGTGGCCATTGAATCTTGTTGGCGACGTGTGCGTACATGACGACGGTGTTGTCGTCTTGCCTAAGGCAGATCATGGAGAAATTGCCGCACGTGAGCTCGACACTATAGTCCTTGTCGATGAGGTTGAGGACTACGTCAGGGATCCAAAGGAGAGCCTCCAGTGGTGCAGAGGGGGATTCGACAACAGTGGCATCCTCCGATGGTAGTCAACAGCAAGGTAGAGGTTGGGTTGCAAAGAGGTTGAGCCAGGGAGTGTGAGCGAGCGAGCTAGATAGTTTGAGAGATAGAAGTGAGAGAGATAATTTTCAAATTCTCACATTTTAGTCAAGAAATTAGAATTCCTTAATTTTAGTTAACTAAAATTTCTGTTTAATATTTCTTTAATTTTAAAATCTTTCAAATAAAATATCCAAACACTGAATTTATCTTTAAAAAAATAAATTCCTATTTAAATTAATTTCCCCATATTAAATACTCCATCCAAATGTCCCCATTCTCTACACCCCTTCATTTTAATTCATTTTGCAGGTTAATTCATCCAAGTCCAATTATTCATTCCAATTTTATTCCTAGTATCCAAATATTTTCAGTTGAGGAATGCAAGCCATACTTTCTTTTAAATACTTTTTGTCATTAATTATAATTTATTGAAAATTATTAATTTTAATAAATTTTATTTCTCAATTAATATTTTTCTATCAATATATATTAAATGAGAAACCAAAATTACCAAAATAAATAATTTTTAATAAATTCTAACTAATAAAAAAATATTCAAAAAAGAATAATATCACTTACATTTATCTTTGAGCATCATGTCTTGTGCCACTCACCTCTAGGTGTGGTTACTAGTTAAAATGCACTCTTTTAGTAATACCCGATAAATCATGATTGGACAAGCTGATGGACAAAAAGAAAGTGTAAAGCCGGAGAAATTATATCTTGATCCAGGACCACCACATAAGTTATGGTCTCGGCCAATAATCGTTTGAAACCTGGACTACTTGAGATACTAACAAGTAGGTTAACGGTGTTTATGAGTGTTTATAGTTCCGCAAATCTCGTGCAAATATCACGGTGTTTATGAGTGTTTTTAGCGACTGATATAGAGACTAAAATTGCGTGATTTAATTTTTGACGTAAAATATCATTTAATATTATTAATTGTTATTTTAATCTAATTTTAAAGTATTTTTAGACCGATTTTCATCATAGATATGATCTTTTTTATTTTTTTAATATTGTTTTAATTTTATATGATTTTATTTAATACACTCAGAATTTTTGGTATATCTAATTTTTAATATATTATTTTATTTAATATAATTTCTAAAATTTTTATATGATTTTGTTTAATATTTTTTGGATTTTTTGTATAACTAATCTTGCCCAAATATTTTTCCCAAAAGAGACCTCTAAGTGCCTCAAAATTGCGATTTAATCTTCGAACCTCCAAAAAATTTCTTGTTTTCTAATTTTTTATTTATTCAATTAGTAAATTTCATGCTATTTTTTATTCTTTTAGTTACTTCTCTTAATTTCAAGCGTTTTGACACAAAATACGCCTCCATCGGATATTTCTATCAAAATTTATAACTATTCAAAGTTATATGCATCATCAAATTTAAAGCCTAACAATTGCTAAATGCACCCCAGTTTTTGATAAATTTATTCATAAAATTTAAAATGGCTAATTACACCCCATTTTTTATTAAGTATTGTTCAATCTTTTCTTTTAAATCTTGAAATTTAAGTGATAATAGATTTATAATATACCCCAAATATTAAAATAAGTATTTTAGTAATTTATATTATAATTACTTTGAATTACATTTAATATTTTAAATCTATTATCATTTAAATTTCAAGATTTAAAAGAAAAGATTGAACTATACTTAATAAAAAATAGGGTGTAATTAGTCATTTTCAATTTTATTGATAAACTTATCAAAAACTGGGGTGCATTTAGCTTTATTGATAATCGTTAGGTTTTAAATTTGATGATGCATATAACTTTGAACAGTTATAAATTTTGATAGAAATATCTGATGGAGGTGTATTTTATGTCAAAATGCTCAAAATTAAGAGAAGTCATTAAAAAAATAAAAAATAGCATGCAATTCACTAATTGAATAAAAAAAATTAGAAAATAAGAAATTTTTTAGAGGTTCAAAGATTAAATCGCAATTTTAAGGCACTTAGAGTTAGAGGCCTCTTTTGGGAAAAACTTTTGGGCAAGTCCCCTTTGGGAACTTGCCAAGGACTTCTTGTAACGCCCCCTCAGCGAGAAGGGTCATTACTAACCACAAATTCATATTCAAGCAAATAATCAATCAGAGTTTAAGCAGTTTGAAAACATAACTAAAAAGTGACATCATCAAGGGTCACTATCATAACACTGTACACTATAATATGGTGAATATACAACAAAGTTCCTCTGTACAGTACAAAACTATACAAATATCCCGTCTCCGTACATCAAAATCCATAACCAAAACCCAATACAAAACATCTGAGCAACATGCTCATGTCCTCTAGCCTAAGGTATCCATCAGCAGCTAATCCTACATAGGCTTCTTGCCTTGGGATCTCTCTGCTACTCTGGAAGAATCACGTGCAAAACATAGCCCCACACAAGGGGTGAGATATAAAATCTCAGTAAACTCAGGGCCCTTGAAGGTATTTCCTTCCCCTGGTTCACTGACAACAGATACACAGACAGAAACATCATAATTATCATGGTTATCATCAACAATTCATTCAATCAACACATAAGCAGTCAATGTACAACCATCTGTCAATATCCATGTGATTCCGATGGTCATCACCATCTATCACCTATCATCACCATCCTGCGGAGGCTTTCATCTAGATATATATGCCGATCCCCACTCACAGAGGATCCAATATATACTAGGACATCTCATGGCAGGACATCACTATCTATCAGAGGCACCTCCGAAAATATATAGGTACAACCACGTCTGGAGGACTCCTATATACCGGGCCGACCTCTCTCATGAGCTACATCTCATATCTTGTCTCAATACAATTCGCCTGAGGAGGCTACATCTGTGCATATAGGAACATCTCACTAAGGAGGCTACCTCTATATCACAGGAAACATCTCATGTCAGGCCTATATCCATCACACGTCATCTATCCTATTACCATAGGATTCCACAATCAATCATGCTTATCTCAAGCCAAACAAATCATAACTATGCATCATAATCACCCATCTCTGGGTCCAGATCAAATGACAAGCATCACAGATCAAATCACAGTCATTACCCTCTCATAGGGCACAATCATCACTCCTCAGCCAACCAGACCAATAACCAATCAACAACATAGGCATAACAGCACAATAGAACCATCAACCCCTTAGGAGTATGGTGGAACACAGCAAAGGAATTACAAGCAAGAACCAAGAGCTTACCTGCTCTAGCCAAGTCACCGGCTCTCCCGGTCTCGTGGTCTACACCACCGGAGCTCTCACGCTCACGTCCTACACAAAACAAGCATATAACACATTAATTACGATCCTAAACCGTTCAAACGAAAGGAAACTATCATCCTTTCTCTAAAAATATTCTAATCACTGTACAAGTGATCCCAGACCCTTCACAAGGGTCCTACTTAGCCTACACAAGGCTTCAGAGCCTCTATTAAGACTCTAATCAGGCTAACATAAGGCATATCTCTGCTTACAATAGCCTAAACCCAACTTCTCATCATCACCAGTTTCAACCGGTCAATCTCATCTATATAGTCTCCTGAGCAACTTTGTCAACTGCTCTAAGGTTCATACTAGTCATAATACTAGTCTTTTATCTCTGCTCATACATACTCAGAGCCAAAATCAAACTTCATCAGTAATGATGATTCAAGGCTCTAACTTCCTTAGAACAGTCCTCTGAGCATAAAACTCTACAGAGTCCGAGCCTAATTACGGCTCTAACACCTCCAAAAACACCCCTTAAGATAACCCCAAAATCACAAAATCCAATCCACAGAACCAACAGTTAGAGCTCGAATTTCTTACCTCTGTGATGTTCAGAAACACCAGGGAATCGCTTTCCCTAAGGTAGCTTGCTCAATCAAGGCCTCCTTTGCCTCTAAACTCCGAGCTCTCAAAGGTTCTCTCAGAAAAATCAAATCTCACTGTTTTTCAGCTATTCTCAAGAATCAATCGGGGGTTTTCTCTCCTCTCGGGGTTCTAATCACTTTCTCAGTTGGGTCGGAGGTGTTTAGATGAAAGATGGAGGAGATACGAAGCTCTCAAACTCATCAATGGAGGTTTGGGACGAAGGAGGAAGAAAATATCCAATTTTTCGAGCTTCTGGGCCTTTTATATGCCCCCAGCCCGCGTTCCCACGCTAATAGCGCCATCCCCACACTATCCGCGCCAAGAATGCGCAAGAAATGGCTTCCAGGGCCATTCTGGCGCTAACCGCGCCATAATCCACGCTAATCGCGCCAATCTGGCGCGTCTCCCACACTACTAGCGTGGATCCCCACGCTACTGGCGTGGCACTATTCACAGGCAAAATCCGTCGCTAATTCCGTCGCAAAATCCGTCGCTAACGCTTTTTCTGACGGAATTCAGCAAATTTTAAACTTTCTTTCTTTTTCTCTTAATTATAAACCTAGGTTATTATACTTCTCTCAATTACGATCGTTTTGACATATCATACGCCTTAATCGGACATTCTAGTCAAAAGTTATGATCGTCCAAAGTTTATATACGCATCGCTCCATCTGTGCATGCCACGTGTCGCCATCTTGTTGAACACGCCCACATTTGGGCGTGACTGGTCACGCCTACATCTGGGCGTGACTGGTCATGCCCAATTCTAGGTGTGACCAACAGCCCCAGATTGGTAATATATTTCAAAACAGCCCCAAATTCGTAATTTTTTATTAAAAATATATTATTTGGGTTCTTTTGCCCAAATCTATATCTTATCCCTAGGTTTGGTACATCAATGACACGGGTTGATATGCAATTCTAATGTTATCGAAGAGAGTAGAGACAACGGAGCAGTAATTTTTGGAGGAGAGGAAACCACTGTTTTAAATTTCGTATCATTTGGGTGATATCACTTTGCGCGAGATTTGGTGTCAATCAAAATTTAAAATTTAAAACAAATGCCCTGAAGTCCGTAACGTCATTACTTACATGTCAGTGAGTATCTTCCAATAATCCAAGTGTCAAGTGGTTATTGGCTGGGATCACAACTTATGTGGTGGTCTTGGATCAAGGCATAATTTCTTGTAAAGTAGAGCCTAGTTTCAATGATTTTGTGTAAGGGCTTAATGTAAACCCCACTCAATCAAAGTTGAGGAGTTGGCTAACACAAAGCGATAGATTAATTATGATATAAATTATGCTCAGCAAATCATCGATCCAACTCCTCTTACAATTTTTCTATTTTCCCCAAATAGTTAGAGTGCATATGATCAAGATTGTCATAATTGCGATTCTAAGTAGATTCATGGAGATCTTGTAGAATCGAATCGTAGAATCGTAAGAGTCAACTTCAGACAAAAAAAAAGTAAATTACCTAAATATGAAAAAAAATGAGCAAGAAGGTGTACAGTAAGCAAAAACGGGTGTAGGAAGCAAATTCGTTATGGATCTGGCCTAATTAGCAAAAAAAACCTAATCCTTCCTTCCCATATAAAAGCTTCTCTTCTTCCTAACCGCTGCATCCTCCTTTTCTCGCTTCTTCTTCCGTTGCTGCGCTGTCCGCTCCAATTCTTATGCTTCAATCTCTTCACCACCTTCTATGTCGTCCGAGATCAAGGTTGTCGAGGAGGTACAGTCCCACGACCAACAATCGGCGGCATCGAGTGACGACAGAGATGGCGTGGGTGCGGAGGAGCAGTGACAACAACAACAATACCGTTTTGTAATAGTGTAGACTCGTCAACTCGCGTTCTAACTCGCGAGTTTGCTTAAAATTGTCTGATTCTACTGTAGACTCGTACAAGTCTACTCCAAATCCGAGTTTGTTTTCGATTTAACTCGCGGAGGGGTGATAGACTCGTAAAATCGTATGAGTTTACAATTTAAATCGCGATTTTGATAATCATGCATATGATGGATAAAACAAATAAATGAATGAATAATGTAAAATTAGAAAAAGTGGAGTTCTTAATCAATGAATGAATAATTTAAGAAAACTAGAAGTAGACCTAAAATAATGTAAACATGGAAAAAGATATGAAGCTTTTAATTCGACCTCATGCATTGCAGAACTGAAAGGTTACTAGCTAGTTAATAGATATAAACGGAGTACAAAATAAAAGTGCTTGGTCAAGGTTATTGGTCAAATGAAAAATTCTTTTAACATACTCTTTTTAAAACACTTTCTACTATTTGCTTGTATCTATTGAAAATTACAATTTTATGTTGATTCCACTAACTACTTCAGAAAGGTATTTTTACATAGTTGAAAATGAGTTTTTATCTCAGTTATATATCCATTATATATTCAGAAGATATATATTGTGACAATTTTTTACATCCCATATTGAACATCAAATTAAATTAATTCACAAAATATTTTTTATATTAATTGCTAACAATCAATGGAGAAAGTATGATTTTTCATGATATTTAATATTAAAATCAATGTAAAAGGTATTTTTTATATCATTTTTGATTTATTTTCTACATAAATTATAGTTAGAATCAACAAAGAGACTCATTTTTTAAATAACTGTTTTTTTTTCATTCCTTACCTATATATTGACATTAAATCACAAACAACCACAAAAAATCAAAACATAAACATAAGAAGCGCAATGAATTAGATCTACTTCTAGTTTTCTTAAATTTCCTTTAAAGTCTTGGTGTATTGAGTCTTGTCTTGTGTTCCTACACCTTTCCTAGTGATTAGTTTTTAGTTTTAGAAATTCTTGTTCATCCCATGTTCTTCCTTGTTCTTGATAATTTTCTAGTTTTAATTATTGTCAACTTGTGTTAGTAGTTGTTAGTGTGTTGTATAACCTCTTGTTTTGATTCTAATCTCATGTCTAAATTTGAATTGAGTTGTTAGAAACAAATTCTACAATTTTTATACATTGTTTACGTGATTCATCACATTTCTTTAAGTATTTTTTTGAACTTGTACAAAAGCAAAACAAAAGCTTATAAAAATGTTGTGAAAGAAACAAGAAAAAAGCAAAAGAAAAGCAATTAGGTGCAGCCAAAGATAATATTGAATTGGTGGCTGAAAAAATATAATAAAAAAAAGTTTAGAAGCAAAGAAAGGTTACAAAAGTTACAAGTTCAAATTTCCTTTGAACCACAAAATTGAGTGAACTTGTATGACATGCAAATTTGGTGAAATTTGGCTTCTTTGCTTAGTGTATCTCCTTTGTGCAGTTTTGTTCCAAACAACTATCCTTGAGTTGTCGCATTGAATTTCAATTTGAGTTTGTGCTATCCTTAAATTTTTAGCTTTTGTTGCTTGTCTTTTAAAAATTCCAAGGTTTTGTCTTAAAGTTTTCTTGTTCTTGGATTCTTGAGTTTAGCCTAGAATTGTTTCCTATTGCACTTTAGTAAAGAATGTAACAACCCGCATCGTCGTTACGATATCACTAACTCTAAACTTATTCAATTTTTAATAAAAAATCCATTAATTTGATTATGAAAATGAAAGTAAATTTTTTGCGATATTACACTCACCAAACAACGCACAAATACGTAAATAAATAAATATACATATATATATATATAAACTGAACCATTATATGTCATTCACATGTTAGAACATAATTTAGTTTTTTACATGTATCTAAGCCGTGAATTTACATGTCCAACCAAAAAGAATCAAGGAACCAACTAAGAAAGAGTTGATAACAAAACACAACTCTCTCCTAAAATAAATTATAACGTTATCACGTCGGCTTGGTGGCTCCAACAAAAATGACCTCTCTTCAATATCACCTATTGTTGCTCATCTGCTCTCATAAATGAGGTTCGCGATCATCACAGGTACCAACCACACAGTACAAAATTGTGAGGGTAAGCTTATTATACAAGATCAACAAGCACCAAACAATAATAATTAGCAAGAAAACAATAATGATAACCACAATCATTCTTAATAATCAATCAGTTCAACACACACTCAACAAACTAGTCATCAACTTTTTCCACAATTCAAATCAATTATGCTCAGAATGATGCATGCACCTGACTCAACTCTCAAATGCAATGTGGTACCATTCCTCAGGAAATAGCCTCTCTTAGGAAAATGATTCAGTAGTTTGTCTGGGTAACCCTGTCTTGCATTGGCCATTCCCTCTCCCCCATGGTGATTAGCCAGAGTCTCAAGGGAATTCCAAACTGAGTGACATGCCCCCTAGTACCCGCATTTTATCTCAAAAAAATCATAGGTACACACTGCCTTCATTCTATTTCCATGTAATTATGAAGTATGAAACATAGGCTCATCAATGCACTGACAGTGGATAGAGACCGAAATTTTAAGCAATCCCTTTTTCCTCTCTAAGGATGCTTAAAATTCATAAACTCTTCCTTGCAAGGATATCCAATAAGTCATGCAGCCCCCATGTACATACACAACATACAAACATGGACTCATCAATGTACTGACCATGGATAGAGACCGAATTTCTAAGCAATCCCTTTTCCTTTTCAGGATTGCTTAAAATTCGTAAACTCTTCCCTATAGGGATATCCAATAGGTCATTGCACCCCTATGTACATACACAACATACATCCATCATGATGACATCATCAACCTCAACATCATATCTCATCTATGTCATCAACAACATTAACATCATTTCATTTCAATATCATTAACAACAACAACATCATTTCATTTCAACATCATCATCATAAACATCAATATCATCAACCACATCAATGTTATCTTATTCATTCACAATCCATAATACCACGATACTGGTATTTTTAGGAAAATTCTAAATTAAAGAGGAGAACTACAATATAGAAAACAAACTCTTATACCCATTTAAAATTTAATAAAGAATTAAATAGAAGAACATATTATAAAATTTTGGATAGAGTCTCCTCTGTAATTAAGACTTTTTCCAAAAATCCAATCATTACAACAACATTATTTACAATTTTATCCATCAAGAACAAATTCATCGCATCCCATTAGTTAAAAATAATTTTTTTCTTGAAAACCAGCACACAACAGGGACAAGCATACATCTATATAATTGGGTTCCCTGACCCCCAACTATGGTATCAAAAATTTTAACCAAGCAATAAACTCCCATCACCTACTTATAAATTCTCCTGTTAGCTCCTCGCGACGTTGTTTTTGAGATCTCTCATGTTCATGTGCTAGTCTACAAGTCATTAAATTCTCATCTTTTAGTATGTTAAACTAGACCTTATCAGATTTCTAACAAGGTATTACATGCCTCATTTGAAGTTCTAAAACTCTAGATATAATATTTTAAAAACAAAACTCAAATTCAATGAGACACTAACATCTCTTATTGTTTTCATGACTGCAAGCAGTACATAATCTTGATTTGCCTAAATTTTTTCTATATTAGAGTTAACATCTATATATTTAATTCCATATATCATAAGTCTAATTTGAGTAAGAAATGAGAGAGATATAACTTTTTTAAAGAGGTGGCAGTAGCTATTTGGGTGTGTGCAGTTTCGGATAGCTTGTGTTTAAATAAATTATGGGCACGATTCATTATTCAATTTTTTCCCATATTTTTGAACAACATAGAGGACATCCTAAGCTTTAAAATGATTGTTCAACACCTTGTTTGATTAAGTACAGAGGGAGACATAAAATTCTAAAAATAGTCTAAATAAATCCTTAAATCAGGATTGAAATCTAGCATACCTTAAGCAAATTCTCTTTCAACTCTTTCAAGTACTTGGCTGCACCTCTAGGTCTTGAAAGAATGAAATCTTGTCTTATATTTAAATGGTGTGGAATGAAGAAGAGAAGAAATAAAGGTGGAGGCTACGTTTTGTGGAAACAATAGAGAAGTAGAAAAAGAGTTGGTCGTGAGGTTAAGAATGAGGCCTTGCTTTGTAGATTTTTTATTTCAAAGGGAGTATTTATAGTAGAAGAATTAGTTAGGATGTAAAAGAATTAGTTAGGATGTAATCTAGTTAGTCCTTGGTTTGGTTCTAATGCAACCAAATAGTCATGGCTTAAAGATATTACCTTAGATTTTTGTCTTTACTCATTAATGCACCTTATCTTTTAATAAAGTGAATATTCTCTTCATTTATGGATGAGCTAGATTCTTCTTTTCTTAATACATGACTGCAAAAATAGATTATGTATACCATTTCTAAGAAGTACATGTGCAAACACACATTATTTGCACTTCCATAACCAATTAAATTTGTTCTAATTTTCACGTATAAGCATGCTTTGGTTTATGTTTTTGTTTCTTTTAATTTAACCAATGGAACTAGATGCATGTAGTTAACTACATGCAACATCCAAATCTGGTGTGTATCTTATCTTATAATTATGGATCTACTATACTGTCATAACAAAACCAAGTGTACTCCATGTAGTTTTCAATTATTTACTTAGGTGATCTTTAAGCTCCTAACAAACATCCTACACATGCTAGGATTTGTTTCTTCCTTAAATTCACTAATCATAACTAAATACATGTTACACACTTGCCACTTGAATTTATTAAATTTATTATATCCTTCTTATATCTAGCCAAAATATCTAATGGTATTATTGTAATTTTTATTCCAAGGGTAGAATGGTAATTCTCACATAAAGAGAAATGGTAATATGGTCATTTTCCTTCAAACATTTTTTGTAATTTCTCTTTTTATCTCTAATTAACATTTCACACAAATAATTCAAGCATAGACCAAACAAAATTCACATAACCTAACATCCACACCAAGTAGTTGAAAAAGGACAATTCACACAACATTTGAACTAATCCAAATTAATAAAGTAATTAAATAATACAAGAAATACATCAATCATATATTTTCATTTATCAAAATTTCTGGGTGTTACAAAGAACCTTGATTGGATTGGGAGTTATTGCTTAAGAGCTATAGAGGAACAAGAGTTGGAAAAAACAAGAGATAACTTTAGAGAAAAAGCCTAGACAAAGTGTGCAAACAAGAATGTGAGTGACAAACACTTAGAGAGTTGTGAGAATTTTCTTATGTACTTATGTTTTTGCTAACCATTTCTTTTGAAGGATGAGCTCAAGAGGAGAAGAAGCTTTGTTACCTAAGACCTCTAGGTTGATGAAGGCCATTACAAAAAAAAATGGAGGAATTACATGAAAACAGTATGAACAACACACAAGAACCAAGAGAGGGGGTGAATTGGTTGATCTTGGACAATTAAAAATTCTTAAATAATCAGAGTTAATAAGATTGTATCATAAAACAATCCAAGAAAGCTTTCAACCAATCAAACACCACTACACAAAGAATGCAATCAAAACTTTTTCTGTTGATTGTGAAATGCAGTACCAATAAATGACAAGTTATAACAGCAAGAAAAGATAAAGATGAAGTAGTCAATACAAAGATTTATATGAAAGAAAAGGGCCTTGAAGCCCAAGGCATGTGAGAAAAACAAAATTTTTAAAGCGAAAACACACATACCACACAAGAATCATTCTTTAGGACATAGATGTTACCTTGTTTATATTCGAAATTTGATGATAAAGGATAGACTTGAAGATACAAGCCCTCTAATGTTGATCCACACCACTTCTTGTCAAGACTCAAGAACACTTCTTGAAGGCTACCAACAAACAC
>QARZ01040456.1:0-60094 GCA_013407115.1 Glycine latifolia
GGGGGGGGCGCCTGTGCATGACAGAGTGACCCTGAAATTGTAACACCCCGGATTATAAGCTACTAATTTGGACGTTTGTGCGTGTAATGATGTTGCTTAATTACTTGTTTTATTTTGATAAGTGTTGGTTGTTATTGTTCTGCCTTGGTATGCGTGTTTTATGATGGATGTGCTAAGTCAACTTTGATTGACTGTGGTTGCTGCTCGAACACGCAAGGTGGACATGTCCTGTCAGCTGAGTACTTAAAAGCGGGAGTGTGCAGTGGAAGCTTATTCATCTCTCTCTTCTCTTTGCGCTTTCCTCTTGCTTTTCTCCGTCCTCTCTCTAAAACTCACACCCAGAACTCCTCTCTCTCCCTTAACCTTTCTGTGTTGCCTTCAACCCACGAGAGCCATCGTCGCTGCTACGAGATCCCGACGTCGAGGAAGAACCCGTGGTCGGAACAAGAGCTTAGTACATTACGATGTGTAGCTGCGAGACGAACCTCTGGTTAGGTAAGGGGAGCTTATCATGTTTAATAATGATTTCAGGTAGCTTGGTTGAGGACCAAAGAGTCCAACCGGGACAATGGATGCATGTCCCGTGTGTGTGTCATTTTCCAGTAAACTATGTTCATTTTATTGAATGAAATGGGTTACCCCTTGTGTTTGTGGTTGGTTTATGTTAAGGTTGTTCTGGGGAGGGGTTCTGGAAAGGGGGAGTTGATGTTGTAAGAATCTCCCTGTGCATGCGTGTGAGGTTGACATTTTGATGCGGAAAAGCTCCCAAACACTTTGTAGAAGTGTTCGTGAAAGGTACTAGGTACTGGGTAGGGATTGGCTAGGTTATATGTACATGTGTATGTGTTGGTGATGTCGGCTGCCGAGATGGGTTAGCCGAGTTGTATGTGTATGTGTTAGTGATGTCGACTGCTGAGATGGGTTGGCCGAGTTGTGTGTGTATGTGTTAGTGATGTCGGCTGCCGAGATGGGTTGGTCGAGTTCTGTGTGTATGTGTTGGTTTTGTCGGCTGCCGAGATGGGTTGGTCGAGTTCTGTGTGTGTGTGTTGGTGATGTCGGCTGTCGAGATGGGTTGGCCGAGTTGTATGTGTATGTGCTTGTGATGTTGGCTACCGAGATGGGTTGGTCGTGTTGTATATATATATATGTGTGTGTGTGTGTGCTTGTGAAGCCGGCTGCCGGGACGGGTTCGCTGAGTTGTATATATATATATATACGTGTAGTATTTGTGAATTATGTTGAAGTCAGCCTATGTGATGGCTTGAGATGTTTTGTACCTTGATAGAGCCATAGTAAGAGGCTAGGTGTAAACACGTGAAATGCTGAGACCGAGTGATGGATCTTGTAAGGACCATGGTCAGTGCATCAGTGAGCCCGTGTTGGGGCGACCCTCGTTTGGGGCAGTGTGGATGTAACATGTGAGGGTATGGAGATCCTGGCCAGGGCGAGAAGTTCCTGTGCTGGGCCATACGTTAATGGTGCCCATGAGAGACATGCGTGGTTGTGGCCCGTGTTGGGGCGGCCCTCGTTTGGGGCAGTGTGTATGTAACATGGGAGGGTATGAAGATCCTAGCCAGGGCAAGAAGTTTTTGTGTCGGACCATACATTGATGGCGCCCATGAGAGACATACTTCATTTGCATGGCAAAAATAGGATGATTGACTGTAATAGTACGAGAAGTACTAGGGGGCCACATCTGTAGGGAGATCCTTATGACACCCGTTTGACTGATCACCACGGGGGGTGAGTCCTGTGCACGACAGAGTGACCCTGACGTCAACTACAACTATCATTTGGACCATGGATTTGGCTTATTTCCAGGATGGTACCACATTGCATGTCGACAGTTGAGACAGGAGCATGCATCATGCTAAACATTTTTAAGTCTACTTGTGGAGTGTTTTTAGATGTTGTTTATGATGGTTACGTGATGATACATCTGGATTTGTGGTGATGTTGTGACGCTTGAATTTTTTTTCCGTGACTAACGTTACCTTTTGCTTGTTATCTTATATGATGAACTCACCCTTACTTTGTTGTGTCGTGTGATTTGGCACCTGTGATGATCGCGAACCAGTTCGTGTGAACAGACGATCAGCAGTAGGAGAACCGGGAAGATGACAACTTTTGAGTGGAGCCGCTGAGTTACCGGGGTGTTGATGTGACGAATTCCGGGCAGGGGTTGTGTTTTGCTGATTACACCCCTAGTTTTGATAGTTACACTCATGTTTTGCTAGTTGCACCCCTGACATTTAATTTCTTACTTCACTTGTAAAACTCATGTACGTTTTAACTAGGGATAATTGTACTTACAATTAAAATACGTACTGTATAAACAGAGATATGTATGCAATTGGTATGTTTTTACAAGTGTCTTGGTTATGTTCATAATCGTCATGTGATTGCGAAAAATTTACCACAGTTTTCATTAAGTAAGAAAAGGGGTGTTCTTTTATCAAAGTTTACGTTAATGTTGTGGTTGAGAGTAGAGATACAATAGCGACGGGACGGGTCGTTACAGACATCCTGCTGCATCATCTCCCTGTGTTGGACTATTTCTGAGATGGTACCACACTGCATGCTGAGATATGAGTCAGGAGCATGCATCATTCTAGGCATTATAGGTTGACTGTGGAATGTATTTGGATGATTGTCCTTGTTGTTGCGTGATGAAAGGATTGGGTGTTGTGGTGATATTGTGATGTTTGGATTGCCTTCTCTAACTACCATTATCTATTACTTGTTGTTTTTACATGATAAACTCACATTTGCTTTGTTTGTACCGTGTGGATTGGTACCTATGATGATCGCGAACCTTCGTTCGTGTGAGCAGACAAACAACATTAGGTGACTTGGAGGAAGATTTTTTTTTGTTGGAGCCGCCAAGCCATCGTGATGACAATGGATGAGACTTCGGATAAGAGTTGTGTTGGATAGTCAACTCTTCTGTAGATTAGTATTTTGTTTTCTTTTGAAGAAATTGTACATTCAGATGTGGATGTTTGTAAATACAACTAAATTATATTTTTGTATGTGAATAAATTGTGATGTTTAAATGTACTTTTATCTACGTATTTGCTTCATGGTGATGAATACTTATTTGTGAAAAACTTACTACCATTTTCATAATCAAACATAAGGGATTTTCATTAAAATCTATTATTAGAATAATTAAGAGTTAGTGATACAGTAACAACAAGGCGGGTCGTTACACAATATGCTCTTCTTTTATGAACTTGAGATATTTTTCAATCAAGAGACAATGACTAGTCCTCCAAAATACTAATATTTATTTAAGGAATTGATATTTTTCAACAAATATCTTTTTTGTGTATACGAACCAATATCAAACCCTTGACTACATCTTTTATTATTAATTGAAATTTTCTTGAAAATAATAATTTTTTTCATCTTCCACTTCTTATTTAATAAACAACACTCATAATTCGATAATCAACATTAACCAATAACACAAAAATATATTAAAATATAATAGACAATAATGGACACATTTTTGTAAACTTAAAAATATATATTTTAAAAATACATTTTTCAAGACTCTTTTTTTAAAGCTGATAGAATTTGTTTTTTTAATAAAAGATGATTTAGACATACACATCCAAAAAGTAGAAAATTAATTTTTTAAATAAAATATAAACAAATGAACCCAATATATTGTTAACATTTTTCTATTTTCATAATCTATAACTATTATAAAGGAAACAATTTTTAAATATTTTTATCCTTAACTATTATAAATCACTGTAATATGTTATTTTAATTAACTTTCATCAATAATTACATCTTTCAAAATAAGTTAAACTCAATTATATGCATATGCAGGTAACTTCTGTGTTTATTTGCACTAATAATAATAAATAATAAATAATTAAATAACTTTTTTCCAACTTGGGTTGAATGGAGGGAATCCATGGATAGTTTTTTTTGAGGGAATCTACTCTCTATCTTTCCAGATATATATCAGTGAAACTGAGATGCCTCTTTCCACGTTCATGATTCATCGCTTCCCCTTCAAGCCACCCAAGTCCCAACCACACACCACTAAACCCACTCTCCTTCCCATAAACCCATTCTTCTATCTCTTTTTCACTTCCTTTTACGCATCAAACAAACTCACTTTTCTAATTCTCTTCTCTTCATTCTCTCTTCACTCTTCCCTTCCAAATCCGCTACTTCCACAAATATGCATTAATTGATACCTCGTCCTCTGCAAAGTTTTCTTTTTTTGCACTTCGAACCACTTAATGGGGAACTGTCTGCGTACGTCGGATAAGCTGACGGCAGAGATCGTGCCCCACGGCGGCGCCACCGTGTACCCCGCCGTGCGCCTCCACGGCTCCCCCAACAGCATTTTCGCCGCCTACACCCGCTTCGCGGTCCTCCACAACGCTGTTTCCCAGGACCCCGTCCCCGCCTCCGCAGCAGCACAACCGCCGCCGCCGCTTCCGAGAGAGGCGGCGAGAGGCGGAAGATCCGAGACGGCGGTCCCGGTAGTTTTCCACGTGGGAGACGACGTCGCGTCGGGGTCCCGCGACGCTCTGACCCGGTTTATAGACCTCAAATTCCCCGACCTGGCGGAGGAGGAGTTGGTCGAGCCGCCGCCGCCTCCTCCAGCGGCGAGCGGCGGTGGGAGGGAGGAGGAAACGACGTCGTCGGTTGTGAGGGTAACCCGGCTTCAGCATAAGAGCATGACGTGGCACTTGGAGAGGATGGTGGGATGGGCGGAGGATCTGGCGACACGTGGCGGAACAAGGGCCGTTGATCCGAAGGTGGGGACTTGGAAGATGGAGGTGGTGAAATTCGGGAGAAGCTACTCTCAGTTGTTGGAGGTGATGTTGGAACATGCACAGATGGAGGAGAGAGTTATATTTCCTATCTTTGATAAAGCTGATCGAGGTAATGAACACAAATTTTATTTTAACAAAAAAAAAATTGTCATTATTTTTGCTATAGTAATTGATTTTGGTCTCATATAAGTGTTTTCGTAACTCATGTCAAGTTGTTGACCTTCATGAAACTATGTAATTAATGTAGTTTACGTTGGATAAACTTTTTTCATGTACATTTTAAAATAAATTAGAGTGTTTTTTTTACTAGTTAGAGAAAGTTTTTATAAAATTAAGATGAATTTAATTTATAATAATTCTTTTTTATTGAAAAGATTAGTTAGTCTTATTTATGATTGCATTGTATGGAAATTAAATAATAGCAAGTCTAGCACCCAGATGTTAAAGTGCTGCATAATTATCTGCATGAATATTGAATAAGATTTTTTTTATGGACAGGTTGCATAGAGTCACGGGAATTAACTGAACTTAGGGGGACCATAGTCATAGAATATAGGAATATAAGATTTCATTTCATGAGATACTTTATGAGTTGGTATATCACGTGCTTTTGTTTTCTCTAGATTTCGTTGAACCATCGGATTTCTAGCAGTCCATGTTAAATTAGATATTTTTAGTTATTGTTTAATAGCATAGATAGAAAATAATCAGTGTTATAGGGGAGGTTTTGGCAGTTGTAGGCTTGTAGCATACATTTTAGACGTTTAGAAAAGTAGTTTGCTTGTGTTTTTAAGTTGTTTGATTTTGAGGTTGAATGCAGGGCTATCTAAATCTTCAAAGGAAGAACATGCTAGGGACCTACCAATCATGAATGGCATAAAAGAAATTATTAAATCCGTTGAGGTTTTAGACTCACGCAGCCCCAATTACAAAGAGACTTTGTACGACCTTTCTACTCGGCTCAAATCATTGCAGGTGATAGATCCAATTCAGAAAAATTACAACCTCCAGGTCTTTTTATAAGAAACAAGTGATGAAATATTTTATACTATCACTTATTTTGTATAAAAGGGACAGAAGGTAATATTATATTTGTGACATTCTCATTTCGAGATTTTTCATTAACCAAACCAATATGTTCCTTGTGTGCATATTGTACTGTTTTTCAATCAGAATTAGAGTTTCACTTTAGTAATCTTCATAATCCTTCGGTGCAACCCTTTATTATGTAGATGAGCAAGGTGAAACTCGAATTTTGATAAGAAAACCACACACAACACATAAGGAATTTTATTTTGGTTTTGTCCTTTTTCATTTCTACCATACATTCTATCTTCATTTCATTTCTATCTTATACAGCAATTAGCAGCTTTTGAATCAAGAGTTTGATATCTGAATTGGGTTTCTTCCACCCCAATTTCCTTGTTCATAGGGACTGTGCAAGCAACACTTCATGGAAGAGGATTCAGAATTGCTTCCAATAATGGAAGCAGTGGGGTTGAGCAAAGAGGAGGTTGAGGATGCACTAGAGCATTGTTTTGTTGTGATGCAAGGAACACATGGCCGGCTGCTAAAGTTCCTTCTCGAGGGACTCCCACCTAATGATTCCATGAAGTACTTGGACTTGATCAGCATGTGCAGGGACAAAGAGAGAATGGAATCCATGCTTATGGTGGTAGTGGAGTGAGTGAGATATCTTCTATAATGGGTCCTATATCATGTGACACACACAATGATGGACTATGAAGGTTACATTGTGAATAGAAACTAAAATTATCTAGATTGGGGACTCCTTTTTTTTGTTAATTTTCTATGTGAAACACCCAGCACATGTGTAGGCTTTCATTCTTTCAAGTTTCATCTCAAGCCTATCAGAGACCATTTGGTCAATGGAACAGAAAGCAGGGAAAGCTCTTGAAAAAGCATGGCATTTTCTTATTTTTATGTTTTGCCTTGCTGGTTTGAACAAGATTGTTAGGAATATGCTCTTAAAAAGAATATGCATCCTTGTATTTGTATTTGTACCTGAATTTATTAATAATTATAAGACTTGAGTTTTTTTATTAGTAGGACATAAACTATGTTCTTAGTGAATAATCCTTCAACCACAAATCCTTGATGCTATACTTTTGTGACATGTAACACGTGTTAGTTAAAAGGGGCTGGAATATATGATATATAAAGAAAGAAAGTCGCAAATCAGGTTGAAAACCTTTTTGTCTGCTAACCCCACTGAAGGTCCAAAAAATTTAGTTTTGTAGTATATGAAAGATTGATTTAGATTTTCTCATGTTGAACTCATTGCTAGAAACTGTGTAAACAAGTATCAATTTGCTGGACCAGAAAAGGTTTTCAAACAGACCAATTATTATTCACGGGATAAAAAGAGACCGACAGTAAAAAAATAAATCAATTAAAATCCACAAGGAGAAACATTTAATTTCGGATTGAAAACAGAGTATTCTATCATTTGATATAATTCAAGACAACAGAGTGAAATTTATTCTATACTTTTTTAATAAAAAATATTTTTCATTCTTAAATAGGTACATGTATGTGCCCAAAAATAATTTAGTCTGAGAGCAAGTGGCCTGAGACCTTTCTCCGGATAGATTTTGTTGAAACTCAGTTTCTATCTCTATATATGTATCATATATTTATTGTTGAGTCCATATTAAATTGATTGAATGTTCTAACTAATTATCACCATAGATCTTGCATCTTCATCAAGTTCAATGGAGAAGCTCATTAATGAGTAATGACCAATATGTTACGTGATCAAGGATCTGACAACACCAAAGAAAGCATAGGATATCCTTACAAGTTACAAATACATTTGCTAAAAGAGTGAAATTTATTCTAATACTTTTTAAAGAAAATACATTTTGATAACCTTTTCTTTTCTTTCTTAAATAGGCAGATATAGATGCTACTAAAAAGTAATTTATTGTATCGGAGTTCGTGGCCTGGAACCGTATGGCAGTGGTTGGAACATACAGTTTGGGACCGTGATTTTTTTTATTTTACTGGTTTGGGAACGGAAAAAAGCATGAGTTATCCTTACCACACTTTTGCAAGGAAGGGTGATGCTAACTGCTAAGTTGCAACTGCTAGAAATTAAGCTTATATATGTCTACAAGGCTAGATAAACAACATGATGGAGAGGGTTGGTAATCCACCTATAAGCTCTCCAAGTATCTTACGAAACACATTCTTAAAAAATTTTAAGTGTTACAAATATATGGTTTAGTGTAGTGCTTTGTAGCACGAAAAAAATGGCTACATTAGTTCTCTATTTATTGATTTTGCACCCTAACCGCCGAAAATATATTCATTGAGTGTACATATTCACCAAATTTTAGTAGCAGTACATTTCGGCAAAATGACAGAATGGGGGTAATTTTTTTCAAAATTACCAAATGGGATAATATTTAAATTAATACCCTGTAAGGGTAAGTTGTAGGTTATCCTACGAATTGAAAGTCCTAAATTGAGTTACGATTTTTTTTTTCATTAAAATTGTAAAAAACTTTATGATTTTAATTTTTTTTCAACACGGCTTTAAAGTTGTATAGGATTTTTTTTTCTTTTTTCCATTGAAGCCAAAAGTATTTTACGACTTCAATTTTTTATTTTTTCAATACGACTTTAAGGTTATAAGACTTTTTTTTATAAAAAAGTCATAAATACTTTTTATTTTAATTATTTAATAAATTAATGTTTGACAAAGAAGTTGTATCACATGGCACGATCTTAAGCTTTTGTCACAAAAGATTACTAAAAAATATAAGTCTTTTGTTAAACATAACATTTTAAAATTTTTGTTAAAATTTATTCTCTTGACGCTTTAAAATTATGAACAGAGATGGTTTTTAACCACCACTTTAATTTAAAATTTAAAAAATATGTAGAAATTAAAAAATTAAGTTTTAAGAAATAGTGGTAGTTAAAAACAATTACTTTCTATTACTTTTTTGTTTTATTCTCTTTCTCTTTCTCCCACCACTACAAACCTCCACCAAGTGGCTCCCAAATTGCAGCCGCCAAGAAAAGTGTCACCATTATCTTGTATAAAAAAACAAAAATGTTACAAGGGATATGTCAACCTCATGACTTAAACCAACATCACTTGTGTCCAAGCGATGCTGACTTAGGGGCAACTATTATGGAGATATCTCGACTTGACAACTTAAGCCAACATTCAAGTGATGCTGACTTAAGGGCAATGTTTACATATGGTAGTCACTTAGGCTATGGCCTGGTCCACTCGAACTGGAGGCCCAAAACAACACCAAAATGGAAATGTGTATGTGGCAAGGCCCAAAAGGGGCAAATACATCATGAAGAGTATTTTCTTTAGAACCCTTAGTCATTTCCTTATTAAATGAAGAATTAGAAGAAGCATATTCTACAGTATCGTCAAATGATTGGGGTTGATCCAGAGCTTGCAAATGCATAAAACACTTTTTCAAAAGTTAATTTTTTTCTTATATTCCTATGAACTATAATAACAAAATCATCCTGGGGCATACGATGGTCCTTAGCTTCATCTTATCATATAGGAACATTTCCCTCGAAATTGAAACCTCGAGCCTTAACGACACCCTTCTACGACTGAGGTCGTCATTAGTAATAGCATAATTACAAACACCATTGTCATCTGCTTGACAACAATTTCCAGGACTATTACCACTTTTGTGGTAAAAACTACCATCGGGCAACCACAACTAAGCAGATTTTCAGAAAAGACATATTGAAATTTTTTAAAATAAAATAAAAATCAGAAACATCACAAAAACAAAATAAAAACTTCAAATCCTTACTTATAGAGGGCAAGAAGCACTAAAATCAACAATAAAACAGAAAATGGAAAAAATGAAATAATGCAAAAAATTGTTGCAAATGCTCACCACGTGTAGTAAGTAGTAGTAAACAAATGAAGAGGAAAGTGAATGGGAAAGGACAAGAAAAAACTAGACTATTTTTTTTTTTCAAAATTAAAGACTAAAAAAATGTGGTAATCGCCATCATGTTCAAATACACTTACCAATAGAATAGTTGTAGTTGAAAATTTGAAAAACAAAGTACTTATCATGCTTCAAAAAACTCACCAATAAAAAAGGATTATTATATTAGTGGGAAGTAATTTTGAAAAACGTAACTACCAGATGGCATCTTAGTAACCATTAGCATAAGAATATGAGAAGACAATGGTTACCTCATGACTTAAGCAAACATCACTTGGATAGTTGACTTAGGGGCAACTATTTAGGGGATCTCAACCTCACGACTTAAGCTAACATCACTTGTATCAAAGCGATGTTGAATTAGGGGCAACTATTATAAGAGATATCTCGACTTAATGACTTAAGCTAGCATTACTTGTATCCAAGTGATGTTGACTTAGAGGAATTGTTATAAGGGATATCTTGATCGACCTCACAACTTAAGCCATACAAGTGATGTTGACTTAGGGACAACTGTTATGGTAGCCGCCTAGGCTGACCTGAAACATCACCACAAAGGAAATGTGTATGAGGGAAAAGGAAACTTTAAAATGACCTTTGTCCTATGGAGCAAGTCAAATTTTACTTTTTCACTCGCTTTGAGATAACCAACACTTTCAATTGCTATTCTAGCTAGATCTTCTCATTCCTAACCTCCACATCATATTGCCACATCAAACATTGCACTATCACATCAGAGCTTGGATTTGGATACTCTTGAGTTTAGATCACATCAATAAACATTTAATCCTCCACTGAGAAAATCGTCACCACCACAAACAACAACCTTGTGAGAAAAAACACAAACACCAATCCTCCACAACTACTACAAATTCAAAACGTTCAAGAACTCTTCCACTCCAACTAACTAGTGACACCACTTTGCCTTCCACCTTCTAGAATGCCCCCAACCAAGATCTTCTTTGCTTTACCTCTCCGAAGCCAACTACCACATCTTCGTTGAGGTTGACACCCATTGTCGTCGCTGAACTTGTGCGTGACCTCTAGACATGGCAACGGGGCGGGGCGGGGCTGGGGCGGGTAATATATTCCCCGTCCTCGCTCCCGCCTTTAAAACCCATCCCCGCCCCCGTTGGGGGTTGGGTTTTCCCCGCCTCGCCCTGCCCCGCCCCCACTATTTGATTAAAAAAATGTGGCTTGAATCTAAAGGACTATTGGGACTGCTATCCTCCAAAAGTCTAGCTTGAAGGTTTGAATCTAAATGAAGATGAGAAGCAGTTTGACCTTGAACAACACCAAGGGTCCTTCCACTCCCAGGGAACCTACTGTCCTCAGTTGACTGTAAGGTATCACATAATACAAATATACAATCAAATGTCAATAGATTGAAGCCTTCAACTCACAAAGAATATAGAAATGAATACATGAACGAAACTAATAAACAAATGACTTGTATTAAGGCAGGGATATAATTTGAACTTTAAACTTCTCAAATTTTCAATTCAATTTGACATAACCTCAATTTACTAGCTAACTGACTACTCAATCGAAACTTCTGTTGTTAACCATCAGGACATCAATAGATTCAAAGCCAGCTAATAAATGACTTGAAATGGAAAGATAATGGCTCAATATATCATTCAACTTGTAATATACTATATATACTACATGTGAATTGTAACAAACTGATTAAAATTTAAAAGCTAAGGTTATTATTACAATATATTATTTCAAAATATTTTAGAAGAATAAAACATGTTTGACTCATGTTATTATTATTATTATTCTGCAAGGAAACAAGTAACGAATTTTGTTTTATGGTGTTCAGATGATGAGGCATAATTGATGTGAGAGCTTGCCAGTGCTGATGACAGGAGATAAGGTTCCAAAATTCATAGCACTAGGCACTAGCATGCCCATGTCAGCCTCTTACAAATGAAATGATCACAATCCATGTGCAGAAGGCAACACCAAATGATTTTTGCAGCGGTGCTTAAAGGGACACAAATAAATTAAAAATTAAAGCCTTAATTAAAATACCAAGTTGCAATTAGTGAACCCATCTCAATTCTCAATTCCCTCAAAGAAGTTTCAACCATCGAAACACAAACAATTGTGGATAGCTTTGTCATGAGAAAGATGATCAACAAAAATTTCGAGGGGTTGTAATATACAATATATCATTTCCAAAAAAGCTTTAGAAATTGTTTTAGCTTTTCAAAACAATCAAAAGCTAAAAGAATAGAGGGAGGAAACTATGTATCCTATGTTCTGAAATCTGAAGCAATATGATCCATCATGATGTATTGGATATATTCATCCAAACAGTTAAACAATTAATTGAACAAGATGGATAAGTTATAAATTCCTAACATTATTTTGAAAAGGAAAAAAAAATTCAACCCCAGCAAAATTGCAATTTACCTCGCACTTCCCACATTATCTTCATTTGGCACAAGTGAATCACCAGAGAAATTAATCATGTATAGGAAAAAAACATTTTTACAGTCTTAAGATAAGAATCTTTCACTCACTAGCGTATAATTCAATTTACAAAGTAAGAAAAGAGGCCAATGGTTAGGGTATTAAGTATTGAACCACACTTTAAAACAAAGACTTATTTCTATTGAGACATAGAGAGCGATTTCTTTCCTGAGTTTCCTCTAAGCGTTCGAATTATAGCTTCCAAAAGTTTAATGTCCTCGTCACGCTTCTCAATCTCTTCTTGCTTCGCATGCAGCTCTTCTATGTGCAACTCAAACACCTCTATTTCAAAAAAATCAGAAACGATTAGTTTTTTCGATCACAGATGACATATCAAAACTATTCCAATCCTAAATTGCAGCAACGAAAAATGAAAAAAGTAATGATTGTAAAGAAAAGGAAATGATGATGATGATGATGATACTTGTGGTGTTTTCGAGTTCGGCAGTGAGTTGTTGAGCGCGCGATTTGGCGGATTTCAGAGAGACCTTGGCCTGGTGCTTCTCGAAGCGAGCACGGGCGGCTACGGTGATGGCAGCATCGACCTCTCTTTCCAAGGTTTGGGCTCATTGGTGGAGGAGCTTGATGGAGCGAGCTTGGTCGGAGGCGAGGGAGGCTTTGGAGAAGGTTTCGTCGTCGACGAAGATGGCTTTGGTGAGGAGAAGCTTCTGGAGACTCGAGAGTGAGAAGTGAAGGAGATGGACTGAGGGTTAGGGTTTTGGTTTTTCTCATTTTATGTATATAAGGGTATATTTGTAATTCAATTAATGGCGGGGCTGGGGCGAGGACGAGACGGATATCACCAATACCAAATCCGCCCCCACCCTCGAATTCATGTTGCGGGGAAAACCCAAACCCGAACCCCATAAACTCGATTTTTCCCCGTTAAAATCGGGGCGGGTTCGGACGGATACCCACGGGTTCGGATCCTATTGCCATGCTTGACCTCAATGACGATGCACTCTCATTGTGCTCAACCCATGTGCATGCCGTACTCACTCACCATCATCCTCTTGGTCACCATGATGAGCAAGATTGCCGCACAATCTAACAACACCTTCATATATGCAATGACATGGTGTTGGGACCTAGAGAAGTCTGACAGAGATGGATCACTATCAGGCGGTGTTTTGGTTGGTTGGAGCATTACTACAAGACATGGTGGTTAGTCTTAGTGTTACAATTGCTCTTTCATATGGAGAACAAATCTTGATACAAAGATGGAGAATGAAGGAAATGGAAGGGAGAAAGAAGGAAAGGGGTGGAGGAAGAAAGGAGGATTATTTGGGAGGGAGAGAGAAAGAATAATAAATGAGAATGAAACTTACCTATCAAATAAATAATAATAATAATAATAAATATAATGACAGCCTTTAACTAACACTATTTGTAAAATTAAACTGATGAAACTTGCACGTTATTGACGTTGGCTCCAAATGGATAAAAAAGGATTAGATTGATGTATTTTAAAAATTGTAGGATGTGATTGAAGCTTTTTAAATTATCGGGACATAATTAAATACTTTAAAATAACTAAATAACCAAAATTAATATTTAAGCCTTAAAGTAACTGTCTCAAAAATAATTAAAAATCAGGACGTAACTATAAATAGTTAGAACTTGACGCGGAGACAGCTTTGCAAAATCTACAAGTAAAATCTTTCTAAAGATAAAGAGAGACTAATAATCTTAGGATTACAAGTAGATCCCCGGAAAACAGGTATGTCAAATAGTCAAAGTGCTGGTAAACTGACATATTGAACCTACTATAATTGATTTCTACCTGCAAGAATATATAATCCTTTTCCCCTAAAAGGAAATCCCCAAACACTTATATGGTTGAAAATGTGACCTCGAAAAGAAGGATTGAGATTCACCGTTCTTCAAAAAGTGATATCTTTGAGATTATAGGTTAACAAATAACAAGACAATAACTAACTTTTATTCTTGCATGAATATTGCTAGATTGGGTAATTTGAAATTTCAACTTATTGTTTACATCTTAATCTTATACCTCTTAAGCACAATTATGGAACCAACATACAAAAGTGAAAAAGTTTTTGTCTAAAACAATATTTTAAGAAACATCATATACAAATAGTCACTTTTATGCCTAGTATTGGTTTCAAAAACCTTCTATAAATTAATTTTTCTTATATTTTAATTACTTTATTTGAACCATTTTTATTTTATTGAATAAAATAATTCAATTCTATTAGAAATTAAAATTAACTAAAAATTAATCTATTTCCAAAATACTAAAAAGAGTTCTAATAGAATACGTTTCGAACACTTACTCTCTTTAATAATTCTCTATAAATTACAAAATTCATAAATTATATTCAACCGTTGAATTATGTCATATTATTTTGATGATTATGCATTTCGAATTTTAAATATTTTTTAAATGGAACTTTAAATAATTCAAACATTCATTGATATGTAATTTTATAACTAAAATTTGCTTACACTATACCTTAAAATAAGCTTGATTGATGAAGTATCATATAATTTTTAATTTATATGAAATTTTGTATATTTGATTTACTTAGTTTAAGATCTTTCAAATGAACAATTACATTAATAAAATTCAATGTATATAAATGGTTATTAAATAAAATAAGTTAAATAAGACTCTTTTATCGTGAAATAATTACTTGATCCATTCAAATTATAAAAATTATTTAAACATGTATTGTGTAAGATATCTATTAAATTAATTAACTTTTTTTGACCGAAAATTAATTAATTAACTTATTATCTTGTATAAAGTTAAAATATAAAATTCTAGCACATTAGTATCTAATCAAGCATGTACATCTTCATAGATGATTTCAACCAGTTAATAACTGTATACAAGTCAGAGTTATTAAATAATATGGCAGCATATTATGTTTCTTGCAAGTATGCTTCTAAATTTAAATTGTAAACATGTACTTTATCTCATCTTTGTCAAAATTTCAACAGGTAATAAATTACAAAATGATGAATTTGGGAAAACTTTTAACGCTTCGCATTGAAGACACAATCGTTGACAATCCAATGCATACATTATTTTCACGTTTTCTTTTGTGATCTCCCTTATTTTTGTTTGATCCTTTAATTAACATCCATTGCCACACTACCAATCTACCATCCTCCTCGCCAAACTTTATCTTCCTCCCAAGTGTTAATGGTACTATTGGTTCTACTGCCCAAATAACACTGCCATCTTAACCACTTCTACCATTATTGACAATTACTAACTAACACTTCCTTCATCGAATTATTTCCTCCTCTTCACTCGTTTACTTAATGTTGACTATCACTTTGCACGATTCTAAACCGTTAACCACTAGTTCACTACTTCAATACTAATTAACAAAGAATGTTACTATTAGTCCCAATAAATTAGTCTTAGTTCCTATCAACTAAGAGCAATTATCAAACTATCCTTTCCCACCCCACCTTGCACTCACGCTGTCAAATATTATTTTGTTTTCGTGGTCAAATGAAATCATGATTCCATTGTGAAATTTGGCATAATGAAATCACGATTTCATTATTTTCAGTGTTGTTGATGCACATTGAATCATAATTTTGTTGTGCAATAGGTTCTATTGCAAAAGGGAATCACGATTCCATTGTACAACAACCCCCATCGCACAACAAAATCATGATTTCGTTGTGCATCAACAATCTATTGCACAACAAAATCGTGATTCCATTGTACAACAGAATCACATTTTCATTTAGTATTTTTTTAGAGAAAAAGATAAAAACAAAATTATGATTCCGTTGTAGACATTGTATAACGGAATCACACTTCCGTAGTACTGTCAAGTTTTAACCCCCTTGTACAATGGAATCATAATTTTGTTGTGCACTTTACCATCTCCAAAAAGCATTACAATGTCGTGTTTTCGTTGCACAAAAGGGGGTATCGCAAAAAATTTGCATCCCTTTTTGTGCAGGAAAAACACGATGCTGTAATGCTTTTTGGAGATGAGTAATCTTGAAATTTTAAGGGACTATAGGGGCCAATAGGAACTCTTATTAACAAACATACTCATCATGTGTAAATTCAATATTTGCTCTTTGAATATGAGTTTTAATTTACTTAATGTTGATTATCACTTTGCAACATTCTAACCTTCAACCACTAGTCCACTACTTCAACTTTCAATGCTACAAAACATACCTATCATTTATAAACTCAATATTTCCTTTAAATGTGATTTTTTTCATAAATGTATGAGGCCATTTACCTTTACCCTTTTTATGTTAATGATAAATTAAATTTGTTAATAAGCTCTTCACTCAAAATATATTGTTACCAACCATTACCCTTTTTCATAAGTGCGTGAGGCGATTTACTCTTACCCTTTTTTCATAAGTGTATGAGGCAATTTATCTTTACACTTTTTTATGCATGAGTGCATGTTTGATTTTTAGCTAAAAAGTACTTTTGAGGAAAAAACACTTTTGCCAAAGGATCATGACCTTTGATTTTTCTTTCATTTTACTTTTATTCGTTGGATGGAACGTGGATGCAACATTTTTACCTTCAATCCAAACATGCACTAATTTGCAAAGTTTTAGTTTAGCCACATAAAAATGTGTTTACTAGCCAGCGCACATAAATATCGTTGTTATGCATTGATGATGTCAGTTTGTTTCTTGGTCAATGGAGTTCATGATCATTTAAACATTGACATATGAAGTACCAAGGAAAAAAACACAAATAAAAACTACCAAGAAAATATATATATGGACCGAAAAGGATTAGGGTTGGACAAAGCTACATTTCTTGGACACAGTTGTAGAGCACAAAACAATTGTAACTTGACAATTATTTCCTACACCTCCATTATTGTTTCATGCACAAATTGAAAAAATACCCTTTCATCCAACCATCCAACACCACCATGCCCACCGCCCAACACCATTGCTATACGCAAACACCACCACCCAACAACACCATCAACGACTTTAATGTGGGATGTAGGCACATATGGATTTGAGAATGACGAGAAAGGTGTAAAATGTGACCACATTTGACATACATGAATCTAGAAGACACTATTTTTTTTTATCTTCTGGAAAGTGTAACACCCTAAAGGTATCACTGTAACTATGCTTAAGATTCCTAGAGATGCAAAAATTTAAAACATTTACACAATGATCTCATGTGGAAGCTAACATATAAATATATAAATTGCAACTTGATTTCATATATAATATAGATACAACTTATTTCTCGTAACACTTACATTATACAACACAAGAAAATACATAGAAATTTGAAATAACTACTCTACATCTTCCATGACAAAGGCTCCATGTTCCAATGACACGCAACATCACCTGTTTCCTAAAAATGAGGAAAGGGGTGAGACATAATGTCTCACTCAGTGTTCTAAGACTTTATGGCTGGACTAAACTCTCATACTCAAACCATTCATCCATTTGCCTTTCATGGATTTTCCCTCACTGGGTATTTATTAAACTATATCACTCCTATGGTAGGGTTTACATCCATTAATCATAGACTTTTCCTCTAACATATCCCTTGTAATTGCTTATATTACTACACTAGTTCATCTTCACTAATATCTTGAGATTCATTCTTTAAATAGTAAATCACTTAATTTTACAACTCTCTCTGTCTCTTGTAGTAACTCCACTTTTCTTACTTAAGTTTTACTCCCAAACACTTACCTTCCATCAATCTATGCTCAAAGGCAATATTCGTTCTAGCCTACACTCACATAGTGTCATTCTAAATACATCTCTCATCATGCCTTTAAAGAGGTACATATATCTCATCCCATTACAAGTCACCAACACAATTTAACACACACACACATATATATTATTACAACTACGGATAGAATTATTCACACATAACATAAGTACAACACAAGCTACACATGACATCCACTTCATAAACCACACAATTTAGACAATTCACAAAAATGCACATATGCAATGCTATGTTGATTTCTATTTTTCTTATATGCATGTGGTACTAGAAAAATGTTTGTGAAAGAAGCTCAGGAGGTGATAACCTCGTCGAAGCTACCAAATTACTACTTGAAGCATAGTGTAACCTAGGTCATTTCCCAAAGATTCTTGTTGTTTTCTAAGAAATCACTCACTAACAAAAATTTTTTTTTTTGGGGGGGGGTATATCGTATGTGGGGGGAAGGTGTAAGGTCTCGAGTGTCCACGTGACACTTTAATGTTTTAATGTTGAAATTACATAGTAGTAATAATTATTATGGTAATGAGCTTATGACTAATCCGGATTCATGTGACCGGGGTGTCATACAAGGAGGGGATGCAAATTGAAACTCGGATAAGGGATGGGTGTAAATAGAACCTTTTGAAGCTGGGTTCGTACTGAGTGTGTTAGCATTTACAAGGAAATCGGGTTAGAGTGTGACCGGGTTATCGCGTGTGTATCTTGGAATAAACGCTGTCAAGCAAGGAACCCGAACGAGGTCGGGTAGGGATGGCCAGGACAGGATCCTGGACGGGGTTGTCTGGACTACTGTACCAATGCAAAGTCATATGCGCTTGACTCGCCAGCCCGGTAGTTGGTGCTTTCACAAGCTTGACCTGTGCACGTGATCCGTACTGACCGTCAGGTCACTAGAGTAACACATGTTGACTTAGTGACGTATGCGATGTGCGTTAACTATCAGAGTATTTAACTAGCGTGCGAATGGGTTATTTCATGCATAGTCCATTTTCTTCCTCTGTCCTTTCGCCAAAAAAACGTTCCTTCTCTCTCTTCCTTCTTTGTTTCCACCATTAACGAACGAAGGGAAGTTTCGAGCCTAGAGAAGAGAAGGTGATTCTCAGGGCGTTCGAGCTTGAGAAGCGGCTCTCTAGCCTCGTTAACAACCTTAGAGGTAAGAGGCGCCGGTCTAACCTTAGGATGTAACTATTATCGTTTTTGGGTCAGTGGTGATGAGCCTTTTTGGGGTTCTGCATGTCTCTTGGGGGTGACTTATGTTGATAACTAGGTAATGTAGCGAGTTCCTCTACATGCAACGGGTGAAAACCTTTATTGATTTCTGCATGCCTGTATGTAGGGCGCGACACTGAAGATCGTGGTGTTCAAAATCAAGAGGTTGGACGAACCAGTGAGGAACGCCAGACAGGTAAGCTCCCTGTTCTTGAGAGTTCTTCTCTAGACCGCGTTCCACCATACTCCGAGGGAGTGATGGTTGTTGATGTGTTGCAAACACATCTTAGTTATTAGGCTAGTTTAGGTTATAATTTAGTTAAATAATTAGGAAAATAGGTTAGAATTAGTTAAGTTTATTAATTTATTGTTTTTAATTCAATTCATTACCAATTGAGTATTTTCAGGCCAAAAGAGGATTTCAAAGCAAAAGAAAGAAGAAAACTAAGCTGAAGGATTCGCGCGGATCGCGCCAAATCCCGCGCGAGTCGCGCCACTATGGGAATTCCAAGCATTAAGCACGAACAACCCGCGCTATCCGCGCCAGTCCCACGCCATCAGCGCCACAAAAGACCAGGATCAGGCATTCATCTCGAACACTCTACGCGGTTAGCGTGGAGTTCCGCGCTATCAGCGCCATGCTTTCAAAGACCCCGCGCGGATCGCGCTGTGAAGATTCTGTTTCCTTAATTAAAATATCTGTTTTGGAATTGAGTGCTGTTTTAGGCTTTATTACTGTAATTAAAGGATTCTATAAAGAGGAAGCCTCTGAACAGAGTCTGGCATCAAGCTTTCACATGGTAAAACATCTTATAAACCTCTGGGATTCAAGAATCAAGGCTAGGGTTTCTGCACAACTATGAATTATTCTACTGCTTTGTTGTTCTTGAGGCCTATGGTAGGCTGAATCTTTTATTGTGGGAAGGCCATGAACTGATGAGAATTCCTCTGTAATTTGACTGGTATTGAATAATATGTTTTGATTTTTTTATTTTTTCTGTTTCAATTTCTATTCTTATTTGAATTTGATCACTTCAATTAAGTAATTAGGGTTAGGATTCGCAATGGGAACGTTGGGGTTCTAATTTCTGACCTGTTAAGAATAACATTTGTTCATTACCTAGGAATAGGGATGCGTGAATGCAGACTTATAATATGATCTCTTGAATGCTTAAACTAATAGACTTCATTAAGGAATTAGGTTTTCAATTCAGGTTAAAGGGTTAATTCACTAAGGAATTAGGGATTAACTAATCTAGGAGAAGCTTATTCTCTGAACAATCATAACAGGAACCCATATGATAGATTTTCTAATTGCTTAGTTTGACAGAATCGCTAAGAGCTTAGGGTTCTCGATCGAATTAAAGGGTTGAATCGCTAGTTATCTAGGGTTTACAACTTCAGGAGAGATTTATCATTTGTACACGTTAAATTAACAAATCAGTCAAATGAAAGAGGAGGAATCAGAAGGAATTGTGCCTGACCACAATTAATCTCTCATTGGTAATCTTCTTAATCTATTTATCGCATTTCTTTTGAGTTCTGCCTTTTTATTCAACAACCAATCAATCAACAACCACCTTCTCTTAATATTTACTGTTTCTCTCTCAATCGCACTGATTTACTATTGCTGTGAAATCAACCCAATCCCTGTGGAGAACGATACTCACTTACCTAATCTTTATTACTTGGAAACGATCGGTGCACTTGCCGTACACTTTTATTTTCGCAACATGGATTTTTTGAGATCCAACAGTTTTTGCAGATTTGGTGTGCCTAGAGCCATTATCAGTGACCAGGGGAGCCATTTCTGTTAGAGGTCATTGACATCCTTACTTTAGAAGTACGGGGTTGTGCATAGAGTTGCTACAACTTATCATCCCCTAACTAATGGGCAAGCAGAAGTTTTTAACAGAGAGATTAAGCAAGTGTTACAGATGGTAGTGCAACCCAACAGGAAGGATTGAAGCAAGTTACTTGAAGATGCTTTATAGGCTCACAGGACCGCTTACCGAACACCTTTGAGGATGTCTCCCTATAAGTTGGTTTTTGGTAAGGCATGCCACCTTCCGGTGGAGATTGAGCATCGTGCTTATTGGGCTGTCAAGAGTTGTAACATGGCATTTGATGAAGCGGGTATGAAAGAAAGCTTGAATTGTAAGAACTTGAAGAGATCCGCTTAGAAGCCTATGAGAACTCCAAAATTTACAAGGAGAAATTGAAGAGATTTCATGACTCTAGGATTCTTAGGAAAGAGTTCCATATTGGTCAAAAAGTGCTATTATTTAACTCTCACCTTAAGCTTATTTCTAGTAAACTTCGATCTAGATGCGATGGAGCTTTTGTTATTACTAATGTTTTTCCCCATGGTGCAGTTGAGATTAAAAAGGAAGTTACCAGCAAGGTCTTCAAAGTGAATGGTCACCAACTCAAGCTATTTCATGAGAGCCCACAAGTAGAGGAGGAGCTTGTGGCAGACCTCTCTTTGGTCTTGCCAATTTTATGTGATGATATGCCTTGAATGGCATTTGGGGAGTTTCCTTTTCCCTTTTTTTATTTGTTGTCTCTTTGTTTGCATTTCATTGCATGCTCACATTGAGGTTTCTATTTTTGGTTTCTATTTCTGTTTCTATTATTGTTTTGCTACATTTTGTTTTGTTTTGTTGTTATTCTATTTTTACATTCAGAAAAAAAATAGAATTTAGACACTTTTCATGTTTTTCATAGGATTTATAACTTACATAAATTGTGAGAAATGTACTAATTTTTGTTGGATTGAAAGGTTTCATGCTTGATGAGAATAATTGTTCCAATTGTTGAAGTGATAAGTAGGCTTAAGAAATAGAATTTGAGATGGATCATGGTTGATAGAATTATGCCTTGTGAGTTTTTGGGCCTTTGTGGATGAATCACATTATTTCATTCATGTTCTTTCATGTGTGATTTCACTCTTGTGCTAAATTACTCTATGTTTTGCCTTGCCTCTTTTGACATTCCTTGTTGCACATGCTTTGATTGAGATTATTTAGGCCTTCTTTCTTTTAGCCACTGGCCAAATAAACATACCTTACATTGATAACCATTGTCACCCTTTTTTAGCCTTTAACCTTTTCTTTCTTGTGTAGCTCATTATAAGCCAAAAAGTGGAAAACCATGTTATCCTAACTTTAGAGAGAAAAATGGCCTTGGAATTGTTTTGGGAGTGAGTTTCAAACAAGTGTGGGGGATTTGTATTTGGTTTTGATTTGGAAGAAAAGAAAGATTATAAAAAGCAAAAGTTCAAAAATAAAAAGAAGTACAAGCAAAAATAATGCAATAAAAGTTGTTGTGGTTCATTTTCATCCATATAAGTTCTTTTTATTTTATTGTTTTCCACCTTGTTTCTTTGTTTCTACCCCTCATTTTACTTGTTGGCTTACTCCTCATTGCCCCTCTTTTCTCTTAGTTTTAGCCTAAATATCCTTATTTTATCCATCCTTTACCTAAGTCATACATTACAAACCAATAAAGTCCTTTTGATCTTTTGATGAGTCATGTCAAAATTTAGATGTGCTAGTTACATGTGGTGTTTGAGTGTAAACATAAACCCATACACATTAGAAGAAGTTGAGTGTTTTTCTATTACCTTGGTTCATTCTTAATTTTAACTTGACTACTTTTTTACTTTGCACTTTGTGATCATGTGTTCATGGATTGTTTGTTACCTTAATATCATTCTTCCATTTTTCATCTTTCTCACTTTTTTGCATTGTTAGGATTCATTGAAAATTATGTGTGCCTTGTTCATATCTTTATTTTAGTTTGAATTTTTCTTTTAGTCTTTCTTTTAGTTTTTCCTAGGAGTGCAAAAGTTTAAGTGTGGGGTATTTTGATTGAGTATTTTCAGTTTAATATTTTTCTATTCTTCTTAGCTTATTTGACTTTTCTTGGACTTTTATTTTCTCATTCTAACTCAGTTTTTGTCTTATGCAAACAAGTGGGCTTAATTGATAATTGTTGCTTATTTTTAGATTTTTTTGCTTACTTTACCTATCTTCCTTGTGTAGGACATAGAGAGTTCTACGGAACTCCAAATGCCACATTTGAGTAGTCCATAGAAAGATAAGGAAAAAATCTACAATTTTATTAGAGATAAGTGGAGGTCAATTCTGTCATTTTAAGGGTGATTTTAGGCTTGGAAGTCAGAACCCTTGCATTCAAGTTTTGGGTTGCGAATTGGTGTAATTAGTAATTAGTTAGATTAGATGCGCCTAATCATGGCCCATCCTTTCCTACTGACTCAATCACTATATTTTAGTGCAATTAGTTAGTGAAGGGACAAACTTGATTTGAGCACAAACATAATTTGTAGTTTCTTTTAGAAGTTTTCAGAATTAAAAAGTTCTCTCTCTTTTTCTCTCAACTATTCTTCATTTTTCTTTATTTTTTTTCTTCCTTTCATCTCTGTTATTTTATTTTTCTCATAAAAATTTTGTGGCTCTTACTCAGCATAGTTCGTGGCCTATTTTGCTAGTCATTTACAACTTGCCTTTTTGGTTGTGCATGAAACGAAAATACATGATGTTGTCTATGATGATATCGAGCCCAAGACAGCCAGGAAATGACATTGATGTGTATCTTAGTCCCTTGATTGAAGACTTGACAAAGTTGTGGGACGAGGGGATTGCCGTGTCCATTGTGCATGTCCTATCTGTGAACAAGACATGAGCTACGTACAACTTAAACATGGAAGGAAAATAGTTTGCACTCGCCATCGACATTTTCTGAAACATTATCACCCTTATTGGCGATTGAAAAAAGCATCTAATGGAAGTCAAGAACCATTATATTTGGAAAGAACCAAAATAAGCATAAAGGTAATACTTGCATATGGAAGAAGATGTCGATATTGTTTGATCTTCCAAACTGGTTTGGTCTAGATGTTAGACATTGTATCAATGTTATGCATGTGGAGAAAAATGTGTATGACAGTGTCATCGACACACTTCTTAACATTCAAGGCAAGATAAAGGATGGTTTGAACACTCATCAAGATCTTGATGAGATGGGTGTACGTGAGCAGTTACATCCTAGGTCTGATGGTAAGAAAATATACTTGCCTCCAGCATGTCACACTTTGTGAAAAAACGAGAAGATCAGTTTCTGTCAGTGTCTGGGCCGCATGAAAGTGCCATAGGGATACTCTTCAAATATTAAAATCCTTGTGCATATCAAAGATTTGAAACTAGTTGGCTTAAAGTCTCGTGATTGCCACGTGTTGATGCAGCAATTGTTAGCCATGGTGATTTGAGACATTTTGCCTAACAAAGTGAGGCATGCTATAACTCGTATGTGCTTGTCTTCAATGCCATTTGTAGCAAAGTCGTGGACCCTGTAAAGTTGGATGACTTTGAAGAAGAGGCTACAATTATACTATGTCAGTTGGAGATGTATTTTCCTCCTTCATTTTTCGACATAATGGTTCACTTGTTCATCTGGTTAGAGAAATTAAATTGTGTGGTCCCATTTATTTACAGTGGATGTACCCGGTCGAGCGATACATGAAGATCTTGAAAGGGTATACAAAGAATCTACACCGTCCTGAGGCATCCATAGTTGAAAGCTACATTGCAGAAGAAGCTATTGAATTTTGTTCAGAGTACATTGAAAAGGCCAAACCTGTTGGGCTTCCTGAGTATCACCATGGCGATAGAGTGGCAGGTAAGGGTTCACGAGGGCTACATATTATAACTCCTGCTTTAGAGGAATTGCAACAAGCTCATTTGTATGTATTGAATAATAGTAATGAAGTCTTGCCATACATAGTTCGTCACAAAGCCTTAGTCAAGGAAAGTAATCCAAAAATGATGAAGAATAGGTTGTTCAAAGAGTATACCAAGACTTTCTTTAATTGGTTTAAAGATACAATATTTAGTGATGAATGTTCCTCTAAAACAACGATGAAATTAGCAGATGGGCCTAAAAGAAATTTTAGAAGTTGGTAGGGATACGATATCAACAAGTACTCATTCTACACCAAAGAACAAGATGACAAGATGATAGAGGACTATCTAAGGATCATGATGATGGAGGTCCATTCCAAGCCAAAGGTCTAGAAGGAGAGCTTGAAGCACTTCCTTTGGTGAGATTTGAAGGACCCATGACAAGGTCTAAAACCAAGCTTCTAAAGGAAGAGATGACCAAGAGAATCATGGTTGGACTATTTAACAAGGACAAGGATGGAGGGATACACAAGGAGATGAATTGGAGCACCTTGAATATTGTAGGAGAGCTTGCTTCAGAATTCCTTTCGTAGCTTTCGTAATTTCGTAGTTTTCGTAATTTTCGTAATGTCGTAATTTAGTAATTTCTTATTTGTGTAATAGGTCTCAATGTGGACTTAAAATAGGCCCAAACTATGCATTTTTAGGCTTAAATCTATAAGTACTCAAATATTGATATTGCTAAGACACTTTTGATTAATAGAAATTAAGCATTTGCTTGAATTGGGAGCTTAGCCTCTTGTTGGTTCTTGATTGAAACCAAATTGATTCTTATCAAGGAAGCTTTCTTTTGTGGCGAATCCTCCTCCGATTTATCGTCCCATTTGTGGATCGTGGCGTCATTCTTAGTCATTCCTTAATCTTCTCCATTTTTCTATTTGAGTTTTAAAGCACCATTCATGGAGTCTTGAAGCTTGCAATTCCGGAAACGATCCAAACCAAGCATTCATGTCTTGGTAGTCATCACAAGAGCACAATGCAAAATAGTGGGGTTACTCTTAGGGCTGAATCCCAGCACTTTGCTTTTGTGCATGACCACAATCCCCATTTGGCATCCATGCCTTACTTTGGAGTCATTGATGACATCTGGGAGCTTAATTATGTTAAATTCATTGTGTGTGTTTTCAAGTGTAAGTAGGTCGATAGCAATAACAGTATGCGAACCGATGATTCAGGATTTACTTTGGTCGATCTTAAGAAGGTAGCTTATCAAAATGAACCTTTCATCATGGCAAAACAAGCTAAACAGGTGTTTTATGTTCAAGATCCTTGTGATGAAAGGTGTTCAGTGGTACTACATGGAAAAACCATTGGTCTTAATCTTGACGATGATGACTCAACCCTTGATACTGATTTGACTCATTACTCGACACAAATGCCTAACATCATAAGAGACAAAAAAATTGACGACGTTCATGCAAATCATAACGATCACGATGAAGGAGAATTAATTAACATCATTTAATGTAATGTTTATTTTATATTAAGTTGTTTCCAGCTTTACAATTTCATAACTTACTGGACTTTTAACTTTATTTAATTTTGTTTTCTATAGGAACATGACTACACCACCGAGCTATAGACCATGTTGAGGTTGTTGCATTGCGTGATCCTCTCACTCCAAATCAGCCTGAGTTGTTGGGAAAATTTGAAAAAGAATCTAGCAAGATTCATTCCAAAAACCGCCACCCTCTCTCCTTCTCCTCCCTCCAAAGTTTGTTACAACAATAACTTATTTGAATTCAGAATTCAAATGATAACGTTGTTGAGAGAATCTTCATCCAATCTTTATTGGATAGTTCATTTAGATAATTTAAATTATCCTAAACAATCTAACCTCATAGAATTTAAATTCAAATTCAAATTTCAAATTCAAAATTTAAACTCAAATATAAATTCAATCTTATCCCAGTTCGTAATTTGAATTTGAATTTGAATTCAAATTTCAAATTTGCCCAAAACTTATTTTGGTCAAGTCAACTCCTTGATTTACTAGGGTTTATGGCCCAAGGCCCATCGGGCCTGCCAACACATTTGGGCCCATTAGTAGAGAAACCAATTTCACCGCCAATGCCCCACATAGGGTGCATGATTCAAGTGGGCTTGAAGTCCAACTCTAGCCCAATTTAACTCATAGTCTTGATAAAGCTCAATTACTAATTATTGGCCCATACTTGCTATAACTTGCAACAAAGAATAACCTTTGTGTGTGACCTATTAGGCCCAATTAGTCATTGACATAAATAAACTTGGACCAAGTAAACTCTTTTAATGAGGCCAATTCATTTAATGACCACATCAGACACTAGCAATGCTCTGCGGCCCCAGAACTAATTGATTTGATCAAGTGATCTACCTTTCTAATTTGGATACCGTGTCTCCAACATCCCTCACATCGTCATTCACATTTAGTTGAGAGCAAGGATAAAGTATCACCTGTCTTTATTGACTAAATATAGCTTTTCACAGGAAATGGGAATCTTCTTCTATTGACTCTAAGACAGATCATGACTCCTCATGATCTCTTACTATGCATAGATTCCCTTCTAAGGTATTGTGAGTCCTTTCGTCATATCCATCTATACTCATGTATTCAGGT
This sequence comes from Glycine latifolia, assembly GCA_013407115.1. NCBI lineage: Eukaryota > Viridiplantae > Streptophyta > Magnoliopsida > Fabales > Fabaceae > Glycine > Glycine latifolia. The sequence continues at coordinate 27,576 of QARZ01040456.1, forward strand.
TATACCCAAGAGTACACTATTATCCCCATTTTCAGACGGATAGAGTCGTACAGTCAAAGTATAATCATAGGACACAGTATTCGATGACATCCTCAAGTCTAGGACGATCTGCACTACCAAACGATGATAGACTTTACAAATCCAATGATATTTTAAAGAATCCTTGTGGATTCTCTCGATGGGTCAGTTCACTGCCATTTATTCCCAAAGAGATCCACCAAGGACATCAGCTAAGGCATCACCATGCCTGCATTCCATGAGGTCCCTACCTTGTATCTCTATACAATAGAAGATGTCGTACTAGTCTTATTGAGATCATCAATGCCCTTTCTTGATGATTGAAGACTAGGAACAAGCTTTAGGCAATAGACATGTAGTGTCCTCGAATCCTCATGATCATGATCCCTATCATAGATCCTCGAGTGTACACTTGTTCTATTCCTAGGGCCTTTATCTTTAAACTCATATTGCTATAAATATAGGTGAGACATAAATATGATAAAGATAAAGTTTGCTCTTATTAATCATGAAATAATAAATAGTACAAGGTGTTCAACTGATAAATCAGATTGTCTCTAGGACACCTACATACTAACGAAGCACATCTTTATCTGTGGGAATGCAGTCCATCTGTATCGCCAGCCTTTCTATAATTTCTTGGATGAGGTGATACTTGCGGAGCACATGTTTGGACCTCTGATGAGACCTGGGTTCCTTGCCGTGGGCTATAGCTCCAGTGTTGTCACAATACATAAGTATTGGATCAACAATGGAAGGAACCACTCCAAGTTCAAAAATGAACTTCTTAATCCAGACTGCCTCCTTAGCCGCTTCTAAAGCTTCTATGTATTCTGCCTCGGTAGTTGAATCTATCGTGGTCTCTTGCTTGGAATTCTTCCAACAAATTGCTCCACCATTTAAGGTGTAGATAAAGCCTGACTAAGATTTACAGTTATCTCTGTCACTTTGGAAGCTAGCATTAGTGAATCCCTTAACTTTCAGCTCATTACTTCCAACATAGACCAGAAATAGATCCTTACTCCTTCTCATGTACTTCAGGATCGTCTTTACGGCCGTCTAGTGAACCTCTCCAAGATCAGCCTGGTATCGGCTTGTAATGCTCAAAGCATATGAGACGTCTGGTCTTGTACATAGTATGGCGTACATGATGGATCCAATTGCTGATGCCTATGGAATCCTCTCCATACGTTCCCTTTCAGCTGGTGTATTAGGACACATAGCTTTAGAGAGATGAATGCCATGATTGACAGGAAGAAAACCCCTTTTCGACCCATCCATGCTAAACCTCTTTAGCATTTTATCTATGTACGTGGATTGGGATAACCCCAACAACCTCTTGGATCTATCTCTATAGATCTTATACCTAGTACATAGGCTGCCTCTTCTATATCCTTCATGGTGAAGTTCTCTGACAACCAAACTTTGTGGACTGTAACATGGGAATGTCATTTCCAATGAACAACATGTCATTTACATATAGCACAAGGAAAACAACAGTGCTCCCACTAACCTTCTTGTAGACACATGGTTCATCTTCATTCTTGATAAAGTTGTTACCCTTAACAACTTCATCAAAACGAAGATTCTAGCTCCTCGAAGCTTGCTTAAGCCCATATATTGACTTCTGAAGTTTGCATACCATATGCTGTTGGCCTTTGGACTCAAAACCTTCAGGTTGTGTCATATACACTTCCTCCTTCAAGAAACCATTCAAGAAGGCGGTTTTGACATCCATCTGCCAAACCTCATAATCATGATATGCTGCTTTAGCTAGCATAATCCTAATAGACTTGATCATTGCAACAGGCGATAAAGTCTCCTCAAAGTCAATTCCTTGCCTTTGACAGTAACCCTTCGCAACCAACCTAGCTTTATAGGTTTGGATGTTGCCATCAGCATCAGTCTTCCTCTTGAAGACCCACTTACACCCAATAGGAACTATTCCCTCAAGTGGTGGAACCAAGGTCCATACCTTGTTCTGATGCATCAAATCTATTTCAAACTCCATGGCTTCTAGCCATTCTGAGAAGTCACATCCTTGACTGCCTCAAAGTAGAAAGTAGGCTCATCATCCTCAACAGTTTGCTGATTCTCAATCACAAATTCGTACCTCAGGTGGATGACTAACCTACTCGTACGGGGTTGGGTTGTCTTTTGCCTCTAGTTAAGGCATCACTTGATCAACAGACTCAGGCTCCGCTATCTGTCCTTGTAGGTCTTGAATTTCTTCAAGTTCTACCTTACTCCCACTATCTCCTTGAGAAAGTAGATCCTCCTCAAGAAAAATAGCATTGTTGGACACAATGACTCTTTGGTCCTCGGGGTAGTAAAAGTAGTATCCTTTAGTTTCTTTGGGATAACCTACAAAGTAGCACAAGGTGCTCCTAGCCCCTAACTTTTCAGGTGCTAGGTCTTGACATAAGTTGGACAACCCCACACCTTGAGATAACTCAGGCTAGGCTTCTGGCCCCTCCATATCTGATATAGAGGAGTCAAAATAGATTTTGACAAAACCCTATTAAGAAGATGTAGCGCCGTATGTAAGGCGAATCCCTAAAATGATTTTGGGAGCTTCGTACCACTCATCATAGACCATACCATGTCTAGCAAGGTTCGGTTCCTCCTCTCAGACACACTATTCTGATGTGGTGTGTAAGGAGCCGTCAATTATGAGAGAATTCCATTCTCTCTTAGATAATCTTGAAACTCCTAACTCGGATATTCGCCACCTCGATCTGATCAAAGTGTCTTAATCATCTTGCTAAGTTGTTTCTCCACTTCATTCCTAAACTCTTTGAACTTTTCAAAAGCCTCGGATTTGTGTCTCATAAGATACACATATCCGAATTTGGACTTATCATCAGTAAAGGTAACCATCATGATGGAGTCTAGATAGTCTTGTCTCATTAATGTGTCCCAACCTACAATGCCAAAGATAGGATCGATTACCTAATCTTAGCTTCTTAGCCTGAATGCTAAGAATGTCACTATTCGAATCTAAATCCAAAATATACAATCCATTCACCCTAGATGCTAAGATTACTAAAAACCTCAAAATGAGAGCCATACAGATAGTGTCTCCAAATTTTCAGTGCAAATACCACAGCTGCTAACTCTAAATCATGAGTAGGGTAGTTTCTCTCATGGGTTTTCAATTGCCTAGATGCATAGGCTACTACCTTTCCATCTTGCATCAAAACTCCTCCTAAACCCATTTTGGATGCATCACAATATACTACAAAAGGTTTTTCTAGATCTGGAAAAACTAACACAAGTGCTGTAGTCAACTTCTCCTTGAGAGTTTGAAAACTTTCCTCACACTGTGTGTCCCATACAAAGACTTGACCTTTCCTAGTTAATGTGGTCAACGGTAGAGCTATTTTAGAAAAATCCTTAATGAATCTTCTGTAATACCCTGCTAATCCTAGGAAACTTCTGATTTCTGTGACTGACTTAGGCAGTTCCCAATCAAGTACAACTTTTACTTTGAAAGGATCCACTGAAATCCCACCTCTAGATATCTCATGACCTAAGAAATTTACCTTTTAGAACCAAAACTCAAACTTAGACATCTTAGCATAAAGTTGTCGATCTTTTAAAGTTTGCAAAACAATCCTTAAATGTTCGGCATGCTCTTCCCTGGTTTTAGAATACACTAAGATATCATCAATGAATACCACCACAAATTGGTCAAGATAAGGATGAAAAATTCTATTCATATAATCCATAAACATAGCCGGGGCATTGGTCACACCAAAAGGCATAACTAGATACTCATAGTGACCATAACGGGTACTAAAACCAGTTTTGGGAATATCTTCAGATTTTACCCGGATCTGATGGTAACCTGACCTAAGGTCTATCTTACTAAACACACAAGCCCCTACCAGCTGATCCATAAGGTCATCTATTCTAGGCAAAGGATACATGTTCTTGATTGTCATCTTATTCAACTGACGGTAATCTACACACAACCTCATGGTCCCATCTTTTTTCTTTACTAACAACACTGGTGCTCCCCATGGAGACACACTAGGTTTCACAAACTGCTTTCCCAACAACTCTCCTAGTTTTTTCTTAAGCTCAGCTAACTCTATAGGAGACATCCTATAAGGAGCTACGGATATGGGTCCAGCACCAGGTACCAAATCTATAGAAAACTCTATCTCTCTCTCAGGTGGTAGGCCAGATATATCCTCAGGAAACACTCTGGAAACTCTCTAACAACAGGGAGGTCAGCTAGAGAAACCTTGGTCTCTACTTCCAAGTTAGACAAGATCATGTACACTTGAGCATTCTCTTTTAAAGATGACACAATTTGGTTGGCAGAGATAAACATCCCATTATTACTCACTTCAGAATCACCAAACACCAAAGTTTTATCAAAATAGTTCAACAAAACATGGTTGGAAGATAACCAGTTCATACCCAGAATAACATCAATTTGGCTGAGAGGCAAGCAAATCAGATCAACACATAATTTTCTATCAGAAATTTCTATAAGACAATTCAAACACACATCAGAAGTCAAAACAGACCCACTAGTTGGGGTCTTAACCACAAGCTCATCATTCAAAGAAGACATAGAAAGTTTAAGGTTCTCTCCACAACAAAAGAACAAAACAATTCTACACCTACTAACGTCCCCACTTAATTACCATTAAAAGTTGATGCCTCAAGAAATCATTCCTCTACAATAGGTATCTCTTGAGACATTAACACTTATGCTTCACTCTTTGTATTCCTGACTGCTTGCCATAGTGTCCCATTGCACTTCACGAATTATATAGATGGCCAGTCTGATAACTTGTGACAAGGCACTAGAACTCATGGTATAACAGACATCAGGAATACAAACATGACATAACCACACCAATAAACCTCCACAACATATGCATCACAACAATGTAAGCCAATCTCAAACATAAACAACTCAATCAACTAAAACACAATCAAATACTCAAACATCAAACATTCAACAAGGAAACGCACAATGCACAGAGAAACATAGTAGACTCACAACTCACTGGCCGAAAAGGTTCAACCAGGCTCTGATACCACTATCGTAACACCTCAACTTACAGTCTTGTTATTATTGATTTTTATTGAAAATTCTTTTCAACTTACTTAAGAGCACCTAGTTGAATATAACAAAATTTTGCCAATAACTGATACTCCAAGAAAATTTCATCACTGAGTAATATTTATAAACCTGAAGTAACATATAATAAGAGTACAAACTGACACTGGTTCTATTACATAGTACAAATAACTAAAACACTCTGTAACAAAAGAACACATCTTCAAACAAAACATCTTCAAACAAAATCCTCTTCCTGTAAGCAGCTAGGCAGTCTCTCTTTACTGTTCATCTGCTCACCTGAATAGAAATCGAGGTCATAGCAGGTGTCAACCACAGACACAAAACATAGGGTAAGTTTATGATAAACATAATTTAAGCAGCAAATTATATTCAATGTGCAGTTAATCACAACAAGCCCACAAGTTTTAGTTTTAATTTTATATGATGCATGATTCTCTCAAACTCTTCAATATTTGGTACCAATTGTCAGGATAACCCCATCCCAGTGGCACAAAACTTCTCCGATCAGTCAGGGTCTCCCGGTGTTGCACAGGTTCTCACCCACACTTCATGTGATCATCATGGGTGGCGTGAGTCCTCACCGCTAGAGTCACCCCCCAACTCAGATCCTTTTGTCTAAATGCACGGACTTAGTTCCTGCAGCTATCTGACACACCTCCTCTCTGAGGCACACCTCCACTCTGAGGCAACTCTATGAGACACATGAGATTGATTCACTTATGCATATCTCATTTATTTTACAAACTCATATTTATTTTCAACATCAGACTCCAATCACTGTCTCACATAATTTACTTAGAAATTCAACATAAATCATGTACAGAAATCAGCTTATTACTCATGTACGGAAACTCAACATATCATTAATGTACAAAGATTCATAGAACACTCAGCAACTATAAAACTTCATTCAGGCACTCAATCATATAACTATAACTTAAATCCAACAATTACTCAGATACAAGTCATACTTCACAGAACTTCAAACACTTATTCAAACACAATTAACACTTAAACTATCCTTATCATAAAACTTCCCTATACATACCTGATAAGTCCTTATAAAGCTTGACAAACTTTCCTAAAAGTCCTAGCCTTCTACATGTGATTTCCAAGGGAAGTGGGGCCTCTTCTTACTTAATTTATGTCTTGAAAAGGAAAGGATGAAAGTAAAATGAAAGAGATGGGAGGGAGAGATTCACGTGAGTTGTTGTAGAAATGGAGTCTAGAAAGTGACTTCCATTTAAGGCCCTCCTCCCTTTATATAGGGTTTGGAAAATAATAAAATATTTAAAGACATAATTGCCCTTTCTAGCTAGTTACCCTCATCTAGTTCCATTATAACTTAGTTTCTTCTCATTCCATTACATCTTAACTAAACTCATAATTACTCTTCTAAATATCTTTCCACTTTATACAAAAATCTCCTAAGTCATGATGTCTTTCTTCCAAGTGTTTTCCACTTGTCCTTATATCATGTATGTAAGTCATGAAATATCTTCCCTTCCTACTCCCTCTTTCACGTGATTATCAAGAGAAGAGAAGAAGATTTTTCTTCCTTTCATGCCACCTTGTGTAATTATCTTTCAAGGCATGATGGCTTCTTATCCCTTCATTTATGGTGGCTTACAAGTGGATAGACATTTCTTAAGCTTTCATGATGGCACCTTATCACTTTAATTCATGAATCTTAAGATATTTTCTACTTATCATAACTTATCAATTTTTAAATATGACAAACCACCTTATTCCCCTTTTTCCTCTACTTCACGTGAATACCATAGCCAAGGGGAATATTTTTATCTTCCCTTCCTCCTTCTATACCATGTTGTTATTTCCTTTAAAGAGGAGAAAATTGTGTGGTTCTCCTTGTATACATATGTCACCTTTTATGAAGAAGAAGAATCCAATTTCAAGATAACTTCACACACGGCATTTACTAGAAAGAAGTAAAGTTCAATTCGAACTCTTCTACCTAAAAGATAATATTGAATAATAGAACTCTAGAGATTTTCAGAAACTGACTTCAGTTACAGTACAAATAACTCACAAACAGTCTATACAGAGTGCTACACAGGCCTTACATACAAAACTACTCTTATCTTAATTCTGATTGGTCCATTCTACTTCTGACCATCAAAGTTACTTAAATATTTTATTAAATAAGTCTATACCTTCTATAATTAATAGAAAATTCCACAAATTCTATTTATCATTTTTCCATATTTTTCTGCTGCTTGAATTCTCCTGAATAAAATTTCAAAGTTATTACCGTATAAAATTCATAGAAATTCTATTCTAAGGTTTTTCTGTCATAACTGTATAGTTTCTAACTCTACAAATTATTTCCTATTATATGAGTCCTGTCTCACCTTATTCTGCTTCAATTTGAAATTTCTAACTTATACAGCGTGTACCGACGCTGTCCAGGAAACAATCAAATTTCTTCTAAAATTGTATATCCTTAAGATCAGAAAATTCTACTGATTAATAATATATATAAAACATGTTCAACAAATGCTTAGATCATTATAAAATTTGGGGTGTTACATCATCACCAAACTCCATGGACAAAGTTCCTGCATACACATCAATTTTGGTCCTGGCTGTCATCAAGAATGGTCTCCCTAGGATTAATGTGGAACCATGGCTGGAAGACTCATTCTCCATATCCAATATGTAAAAATCTGCAGGAAAAATCAAATTATTAACTCGCACCAGCACATCTTCAATAAGTCCAAGTGGAAGCGCAACACTCTTATGGCTAAGTGAATGACAACACCTGTGGGTTTCAAATCACCAAGATGTAATGATCTATAAACTGATGCGGGCATGACATTAATGGAGGCTCCAAGGTCACACATGGCATTTGCAAAAGTAATATCTCCAATGGTGCATGGAACAGTGAAAGTGCCAGGATCCTTGCACTTCTGTGGCAAGGTGGATAACGACATGGAATCAACAGTCTTGCCCTGTATGAGTGTAGATACATTCCTGCCCATCTTCACTTGCTCATCTCCCTTCGGCTTCCTCTTATGAGTGCACAAATCCTTCAAAAACTTTGCATATTTCAGAATCTGTTTGATGGCATCCAATAGGGGAATGTTGACTTCAACCCTCCTGAAAATATCAAGCAAAACAGAATCAAGTTCCACTTTCTTTGCAGAAATGGATCTAGAAGGAAAAGGTAAAGGAATTAGAGGAGTATGCTTTGGTGCAGAATCTGATTTAGCACCAACAACTGTTGAATCTGAAAGCTCCTTGCCACTCCTCAAGGTAATGGCATTCACACTATTTGGATTAATCACTGGTTGTGCTGGAATGTTGCCAGAACCTTGCTGCATCTGGTTGACAGTTGCAGCTAACTGTCTAATCTGAGTCTGGAGGTCTTGGATGGTGGCACTGACATTCTGTTGAAACTGAAGGTTGGTGGTGGCCATTTGCTTCATCAAGTCCTCCAAAGAAGGTCCAGAAATGGTATGCACAGGTTGTGCAGGTGTAGGTGCAGGCTGCTGGAACTATGGCTATTGTCTGAATGGGGAAGGTTGGTATTTGGTGGTGGCAGGCTGGAAGTGCTGCTATGGAGGTCTGAATGGTTGTTGCTATTGTGGTGGACTAGGACCATACCTCAAATTCGGATGATCTCTCCAACCAGGATTATAAGTTCTGGAGTAAGGATTATACTGCTGTTGAGGTCTAAATGGTTGTCCAGGTTGCATGGCAGAAACTTCAGCAGCTTGTTCTGTCTCTTGGAGAGTGGGACATGCATCTGTTGGATGATCAGGCGCACAGCAAATACCACAAAGTCTTGGTACCATGAAACTTTGGAAGCAAATGGATCAGTCCAGATTTTGGAAGCAAATGGATCAGTCCAGATTTTAGCTCATAACTGACCTCAGTCTCAGGATATTGAATACACCAAGGTTGGTAAACAACATCAGGTGTAGCCAATTTCTTAAGAGTTAGGTTGTTATCAGCCATTGTATCAAGATGTTCAGAAGTAGAAGGATTAGAAGTAAATTCAGAATCAAAGTCAGAAGACACTATGCTACTATCTAAAACTACATTATCAAAGTCATCTAAACTAATATTATGTCTGTTTAATCTATGAAATTCCTATCTATCTCAGGATCATATGCATGTAATTCACTTGATGTGGACCTAGTCATACACAATTCAGCTCATAAGGAACAATAAACACAGACAACACAGAAATGTCAGACAGCTACTCTACCAGGACATTACTAACTATATATGCTGAAATGAAATAGAAATTGGAAAACTGCCCTAAAATTTTTAAAAAAAATCTAAAAAAATAACAGTGAATGTCTACAAATCATGATTGATTTTTGTGATTTTTAAAAATCATGAAAATAGAAAATTGCCTCAAAAATTGCCTAAATGAAGGAATTTCGCGATTTGGACCCCTCCTGACTGTGTTCATCCTTCATAAGGTTACCACGATGTATTAATTTTTCACACATTCTGGTAAAATTTCAGCCCATTCTGAGATCGTTTGCTGTGAAATTACCAGAATGCCCCTGCGACAATTGTAAAAATAGGTCCGAAACTCCTACTTAGAGGACGAATTTGCCAATTTTAACCCAGATCCAACCCCTTTAGGGGTTGATTTTGTTTAAAATGGGGGATAAACTTTGGAAAACAAATCGAAAAGCAAAACTGCACAGGTCTGAAAAATTCTGGACAGCAAATTGACACTACAAACACAACTACACTACACAAATTCTCATCCTACTACTCCTCTGTTTTTTTACAGCACACATGCAACTACATCATCCACACTTCATAATGAACAAGAACAATCATGCAAATATGTAACAAAGTGCAGTCGTGCAGCAAAATGTAAATATGAAGTGAATGTAACCTTATATATATATATATATATATATATATATATATATATATATATATATATATATATATATTACTACTACTATGAACTAATTACAGTGAATTAAAGCTAGCACACAATGAACCATGTCCTCGGTAACAACACCAGTTTTGATAAGCGTTTGTCGTGTCGCTTCAAAACAATTAAACTAAGCTAATTCTATAGCACAGGATTAACCTACATCGACTCAAAGACACTATCAATATGGTTCTATCTTCAATTCACTACTAACAGTAAAGGGGATTTTTTTTCGAACAGTTTGCAGGCGCAAAGTAAAAATTGCAAAAACACAAACTACGATTAAATATCAATGGAGAAACTAACAAAATTGATAACAAGTAATGTAAAACAGATTAAAGAGCATCAATCCAATTCATCAAACCAAGCTATTCGAATCATCATCGTTCTCAGAAATTTATCCTATTGTGAAAGTTCATTCAATTTCATTAGAAGCAGTTCAATCGAATTAACCCCTAAATTAATTGAAACCACAACCCTAATTGAAATATCATCCAATTAATCTGTGATTTATATTCGAAATTAGGAAATGAATCCATAACCTAATCCACTTTCAATCCTAAATGCATTCATAATCATGAAAACATAATAGCAATTGAAGAAGAAAGTGAACATTCACACAGAATTCGAAATACTAAACCAGAACTCAAATTCTTCTCTTGCTTGGGTTGGATCCTTGGATTGATTGATTATTTAGCCTTCCATGATCATCATCAATGAAAGCCCCATGAAATAAGTGCACGAAAATGAAAGAAGGGAAAACGAAAATGAAGAACAAGGAAGAACAGTTGAGAGAAAATAAGAGAAAGGGTTTTGATTCTAAAAACTTAAAAAGAGAAATGTAAAACTGTTTGTAAAAATGAAATGTAATATATTAATTCCTCCTAATGTCACTAATATATAGTGATTAAGTCTGAGGGAAAGAATTGGCCATGACAACCCATCAATTCTAATTATTTATGCTATTTACACCAATAAAAGTTCAACTCGCAGCCCAAAATACAAGTGCAGTGGTTCTGACTTTAAAGCCTAAAATGACCCTCCAAATGGCAGAACTGGCCTCGGCTTATTTCTGGAAAACTTGTATATCTTTTTGTTATCTTTCCAAGGACTACAAGAACGCTCAATTCGGAGTTCCGTAGAGCTCTGTAGGTCCTATATAAGGAAGATACATCAAGTGAGCATAAAATCCAAAAATATGGAACAATTAGCAATTAAGCCCACTAACTTGCCTAAGACAAAAACTGAATTAGAATGGGAAAATAAAAGTCTAAGAGAAGTCAAATAAGCTAAGAATGATAGAAAAATATTTAACTAAAGGCACTTCATTAGTGTTGTTTGTGAATAATGTGTAAGGAACGTATGTGATTGTGTTGATAATAGTTGAGGTCTGCCTATGAGATGACTTGAGACAATGATGTATGCATTGATACCATGGGGGTGTATGATGAATATCCTATCTAGGATGTGTTGTTCCTGACTGGGTCATTCATTGATGGTGCCCACGGTTATCTGAATGTAGGTGGATATACATAGATACTCACGGGGGTGTATGGCCTTATCCTAGCTAGGACGGATTGGTTCCCAGGCTGGGTCATACATTGATGGTGTCGTGGTGATATGCTACGTATAGACACGTGGGATGTCAGGACTGGGTGGTTAACCTTGAAAGGACCGCGGTCAGTGCATCGATGAGCCCATGTTGGGGCGGCCCTCGTTTGGGGCGGTACGTATTGTAAATACAATGAATATCTAATCTAATAAACCAAGAGGGGAGGGGTGAATTGGTTTATAAAACTTTTTGACTTTTCTTGCAAATTCAAACTCAGCGGAAGATAAACAATGGATCGTATCTTTAAACCAAACACTTTTAATAAGCAATATTCTCTTTTCCAATCACTTAACTCTTATGCTGAAACAAAATCAGAATTGATTCACAATCTAATACCACAAGCAATAGAATGTAATGTAAATCAAAACACAATTACACACAAATTTATACTGGTTCACCTCTAACCACTTGAGGCTACATCCAGTTGTCTTCTAATCCAAACCAGATTAGAGTTCCACTAACAAGATTCAGTTCTTTACAAGCAATCAACCAAGTCTCTTTCACCCACCCTAGGCAAAATTCTAAATCTAACACTAAGATTTATCTAAAGACTTTAGAACCTGAGCACACCACTCAGTTCTACCCACTAGAAACCCTATCTAGTAATGCTTTAAAGAATTCTAACTTGTTACATGGATAGTTTCAACACAAACTAAACAATACAAATAAAATCTCCCAAATAATAAAACTAAAGATTCAAGAAGGACATCACCTTAATCCTTTTGCAGCAGAAAAGGAATTAAACGAAATTTAAAACCTGTGATGTTGAATGAACATGCAGTCTTGAATGATCTTGCAACAGATTAATGCATGAATGTTCACTAAGAAACTCCTTCTTTTACTCTAGCTTCATGATTCTCTATTTGAAGAACAACCCAATTGAAAAAGACTCTTTCTTCACATTAAAGCACTCAGAGAATGTTAATTCACTTTTGTAATGAAAGCTCTCGAAAAATTAATGTCTCAGATTGTGAGTCAATGCATGCTATTTATAAAAAAACAGATTTAACAGACTGTAATCGATTATTTCGTCAATGTAATCGATTAATTTAACTAATGTAATCGATTAATTCGACTATTTAATCGATTAAAGTGTTCGTAGCAGTTCTGGAAAATAAGCATGATCAAAGTAATCGATTATTTCATGATTTAATCGATTATTCCAGTGAGCTTCCCTTTTTGCCTCTAGCCTATTTAATCGATTACGATTACTTGGTAATCGATTAAATCACCTTCTATACTACACAGGATTATGCAGAATGCTTATGTAATCGATTATTTACCTATGTAATCGATTATTACAGTCTTAAAACATTTTATGCATATTTAAAACTCATCAATGTATTTCTAACTCAATGCATATGGTTATTACTTTATACCTAAGCATGAATGCATGTTGATTTGATTTTATTAGTAGCTGCAAAGGGATTTTTAGGTTATTCCTTTTAATGAATCATACTAAACAAACAAAATAAAAATTACAAAGCATGAATCAAATATCAAAATTCTTCTTCTTCAGATTCTTCAATCACTTGAATCTAACACGTATGTGCATGGCAGTATCCTTGCCAGGACGGATTTGTTCCCGGGCCGGGCCATGCATTGATGGAGCCCATGCATTTGCACGATGGAAATAGGATGATGGTTGTAGGGTACCGGGGTACTGGGGGGCCACATTTATTAGGAACTCCTTCTGATACCCAGGGCTGATCACCACTGGGGGGAGCGACCTGTGCATGACAGAGTGACCCTGACAAGCTACTGCATTATTTGTATATCGAGATGGACTATTTCCGTGATGGTACCACATTGCATGCTGAGAGTTGGGTCAGGAGCATGCATAATGCTAGACATTACAAGTTGGCTTGTGGAATATGGTTGAATGACTGTCCGTGTTGATTGCGGGATGAAATACTTGGATCTTATGCTAATATTGTGGTGTTTGGATGCCTTCCTTAACTGAAGTTATTTATTGTTGTTGTTTAACATGATAAACTCACCTTTGCTTTGTTGTACCTTGTGGTTTGGTACCTGTGATGATCACGAACCGGGTTTGTGAGAGCAGACAGACAGCAGTAGGTGACTGGGAAGATGACCCTTTTTGGTTGGAGCCGTCGAGTTGTCGAGATGACAATGGATCAGACCCCGGCCAAGAACTGTGTCCTTTTAAGAATTACCTTTTGTTGTGTAATTTCGTGTTTACTTTGAAAAAAATTTACACATTTTAGACCTGGACAATTGTACCTACCACTAAAATACGTTTTGTATGTGTACATATATATATACATGTGCTTGAGATGTTTTGTACGTATCTTATTTATGTATTTACTTGCTGATGATGAGTATTGTGTGTTCACGAAAAATTTACTACTATTTTCGTAATTAAGAGAAAAATCTAAGGGGTTTTCATCTAAAACATGTTAATAACGTGATTAAGAGGCAGTGATACAGTAGCGACGAGGCGGGTCGTTACAGATACAACATTAGTCTTGTCCTTAGACTTCTCCTTTCCTTTACCCTTGCCTTTGCCCTTCTTCTTTTTGGGCTTGCCCTTGGGCTTGAGCTTGTCTGTCTCTACAAATTTTCCCTTACTCTTAGCCTTAGGTTGACAACTCTTTGTCACATCACTATGTAACAACCTGGCCACATTGTCCTAGATGCATAGACCCAGCTGAGCCGACAACCTATACACCTATTCTAGCACAAACCATTATCCTAAGTGTCGTACACTTCGAATAACACTGTCACCCAACGAAATGATAGGTCTTAGCTGAGCTAGAGAGCACTACCATGTAGAAGGGATTTGAGTGCCAATGACGATGGGAGGCAATCAAAACATGCTAGATAATTTTATTTGATGGTTCATTTTTGGTCTCATCTTTAATTATTTATTTTATCTTGCATGCATAATTAGACATACAAACTGACTATCACATAGTTCATTTTAAACGGCTTGTTTTATCATGCATACTAGTCGTAGAGTGACTGTGTCTAATAATACTCATGCATACTAGTCGCGATTTAAAAATTCAAAATTTTAAATTTCAAATTCAAAATTTTAAATTTTAAATTTGAAAATAAAAAATATAAATCATGCATTTTCGAAATTCAAACACATGGTGGATGATCATGGTGCCTTCCATATTTCCATCCAAAGCGTCTTCAAGCCTCAAATCAAAAACTTCATCGAACTCGTTCGGGATCATCAACTTGGCCGAGCCTCCTCCTTGGTCTCTCCACGGTCCAACAAGCTTTAACTTTATCGATTCGAATTTTACATCCAAAATAATGAAAATAAAAGACGTAAAGTTTAAATAGGGACAAATACAATCCCATTTAAACAAAAATTTGAAATTGAAATTTAAACATACATGCACAACACCATGACCATCCATATGTTCATTTTTTTTTTATCAAAATATCAACATTTGATTAATCAACCCAAAACATGATCAAGATTCAAAACTTAAAATGTGATGGGGCTGCCTCAGATATATCTAGGCGGCGACTATGGTAGGTGTTCTTAACCACCATGGCTTTGGCACCTCTAGTCCAACTAGACTTGATAAAAATACATAGCCCCAAGACTCCTCTTGATTGCCACTTTTGTCTCCACAAAGTGGTGTCTCACTTTGAACATAATCACAAGAAAATAATCCTTTCATAAAGAATAAAAAGAAATTGAAAGAATCTTATTCAAGAAAAGGATGAAGATTTCAGAACGGTTTTTGAAAATTCAATTGCTAATAAAATCCCACGCGTTTCCAGCAACGAGACCGGCTTTGATACCACATGAAAGTTCGAAAAAATGCAGCACCTTGGCCAAACCGCAGTGTGCTTACATGAGGGTAAAAACAAAATTTTTATTGATACAGAAACATAAACCATCTATGCACCTCATGTGTGTGTGCTTAGGGATTACTCATTGAAACACGTTGTCATTTTAGAAATACCTTTATCACTTGAAGGCTCAAAGAAGATGATGCCCTCCAATGGTGATCCACACAGTTATCTCCTTCTTGCAAGTGAGAACTTCTTCTCCTTGGTGGCTTGCTAGGCGCATGCAAGGTGTGAGGCTTTCAAGTATTTGGTTTCTTTTCTCAAGACTATAATGGTGACTTGAGGTCAGCTGAAGGTGCAGCAAAAGAGGAGAGAAGATGAGGGAGAGGAAAAACTAGAACTTGATTCAGAATCAAGAGAGGAGGGGGCAAAATTTTTCTCTCTCTAATCCTCCCCACATAGACGCCTATTTAAGGTGAGATAAGGTTGTTGCATTGCATGATCCTCTCACTCCAAATCATCCCAAGTTGTTGGGAAAATTTGAAAAAGAATCTAGCAAGATTCTTTCCAAAAACTGCCACCCTCTCTCCTTCTCCTCCCTCCAAAGTTTGTTGCAACAATATCTTATTTCAATTATGAATTCAAATGATAATGTTGTTGAGAGAATCTTCATCCAATCTTTATTGGATAATTCATTCAGATGATTTAAATTATCCCCAACAATCTAACCTCATAGAATTTAAATTCAAATTCAAATTTCAAATTTCAAATTTAAACTCAAATATAAAGTCAATCTTATCCCAGTTCGTAATTTGAATTTGAATTCTAATTCAAAAATCAAAATTTCAAATTTCAAATTCAAATTTCAAATTTGCCCAATACTTATTTTGGTCAAGGAGTTGTTGACTTACTAGGATTTATGGCCCAAGGCCCATCAGGCCTGTCAACACATTTGGGCCCGTTAGTGGAGAAACCAATTTCACCACCAATGCCCCAAATAGGGCGCATGATTCAAGTGAGCTTGAAGTCCAACTCTAAACCAATTTAACTCATAGTCTTGATAAATCCCAATAACTAATTATTGGCCCAAACTCGTTATAACTTGAAACAAAGAATAACCTTTGTGTGTGACCTATTAGGCCCAATTAGTCACTGACATAAATAAACTTTGGACCAATTAAACTCTTTTAACGGTCACAATTCATTTAATGACCACATAAGAGACTAGTAATGCTCTGCAGCCCTAGAACTAATTGAGTTGATAAAGTGATCTACCTTTCTAATTTGGATACTGTGTCTCCATCATCCCTCACATCATCATTCACATTTAGTCGAGAGCAAGGATAAAGTATCATCTCTCTTTATTGACTAAATATAGCTTTTCACAGGAACTAGGAATCTTCTTCTGTTGACTCTAAGACAGATCATGACTCCTCATGATCTCTTACTATGCATAGATTCCCGAGTCAACTAGAAGTCATCAAAGCCCTACCGGTCTTGTGAACGACTAATCCCTTGTAAGGGATTGTGAGTCCTTTCGGCATGTCCATCTATACTCATGTATTCAGGTTATACCTAAGAGTACACTCTTATCCCCATTTTCAGGCGGATAGAGTCGTACAGTCAAAGTATAATTGTAGGAGATAGTATTCGATGACATCCTCAAGTCTAGGACGATCCGCACCACCAAACGATGAGAGACTTTACAAATCCAATGATATTTTAAAGAATCCTTGTGAAGTCTCTCAGTGGGTCAGTTCAGTGCTATTTGTTCCCAAACAGATCCACCCATGACATCAATTAAGGCATCACCATGCCTGCATTCCATGAGGTCCCTACCTTGTATCTCTATACAAGTAGAAGATGTCGTACTAATCTTATTGAGATCATCAATGCCCTTTCTTGATGATTCAAGACTAGGAACAAGCTTTAGGCAATAGACATGCTTTTCTTAAACTGATGTTGTTACACAACTTAACATCAGTTATTACTGAAAATCGATGTTCAATTATCATATTTTAACATTTTTTTTCTTATTTGCCAACATCGATTTTTTGGAAAAACTGATGTATACTTTTGTTAACATCAGTTTTCGAAAACTGATGTTAACGTTTAAACTTTTAATGTCGGCGGTTTCAACATCGGTTAAAAATCGATGTGGAAAGGCCAAAATAACCAATCTTAAAAGCGTATTTTCTAGTAGTGTAAGAAAAGCATACTCAAAGAGAGGTCAACTAAGCTAAGGATAATAGGAAAATACTAAACAAAAAATGCTCAATCAAATTCCCCCACACTTTATCTTTTGCACTCCTGGGCAAAACAAAAAGAAAGACAAAGTAAAATAAAACTAAAGTAAAACCACAAACTAAAAGAAAGGTATGAACAAGGCATCCACATTTTTCAATGGATCCTAGCAATGCAAAAAAGTGAGAAAGATGGAAAATGGGGGAATGGTATCATGGTAACAAGCAATCCATGAACACATGATCACAAAATGCAAAGTGAAAAAGTAGTCAAGTCAAAATTAAGAATGTACCATGGTGATAGAAATATCTCAAAGAACAACACTCAACCTCACCAAATGTGTAGGGATTTGTGTTTACACTCAAGAACCACAGGTAATTAGCGCATCCAAATTTTGACAAGACTTTAATTCATTCAACTTGAACTAGTAAAAAGAGGGCATTGATGATCTCAATAAGATTAGTACGACATCTCAAGAAATGACATGTAATTAGTAACATCTCAACTTGTGTTTACCCTTGTGGTACAAGTAAAAAGAGGGGTAGAAACAAAGTGGAGAACAAAAAAATTAAAATAAAAATAACTTATAAAAATGAAAATGAACCACAACACACTTTTATTGCATTTCTTTTTCTTCTTCTGTTTCTTTGTTTGTATACTTTTTTTCCTTTGAACTTTTGCTTTTTAAACTACTTTTTTTTTCTTCATTTTTTTTCAACAAATAAAAAGAAAATGAAATGACAAAAATAAAGGAACTTACATGAAAAACAAAATACAAATCTCCCACACATGTTTAAAACTCACTTCCAAAAATATTCCAAGGCCACTTTTCTCCATAAGGTTTAGGACAACATGGTTTTCCACTTTTTTAGCTTGTAATGAGCTACAAAATGAGAGAAGCGGTTAAAGGCTCAAAGAGGGTGACAATGGATATCAATGCAAGTTAGGTTTATTTGGCTAGTGGCTAAAAGAAAGAAGGTCTAAATCATCTCAATCAATGCATAAGAAACAATGAATGACAAGAGAGACAAGACAACACCTAAAGTAATATAGCACAAGGGTGAAATCACAAATGTTAACCTTATCTTTGAAATCTATACTAAATTGTCTTGTATTTGGTATATAGAGCTCTAGGTTTGTACCAAAGGATGTGAACCTAAGGGATCTCAAAACGATGTTGTAAGGAGCTAACGAAGAGATATAAATATGTGAGGGTAGTTTATTGTTTTTATAGATTTTGATACTGATAACTGATGTCGTATCACTTCAAAACAATTAAACTATGCTAATTCTGTAGCACAGGATTAACCTAGGTCGACTCAGAGACACAATCAATATGGTTCTAACTTCAATTCACTAGTAAATAATAGGGGGATTTTTATCAAACAATTTGCATATGATAAATGATAATTGTAGAAAAACATAGCAAAATAGAAACTAACAAAAATGATAAAATGTATTCTAAAACTAATTAAAAAGCATCAATCCAATTCACCAAACCAAACAATACGAATTATCATAGTTCTCAGATAATGATTTTGTTGTGAAAGTTAATTCAATTTCATTAGAAACAGTTCAATTGAATTAATCCTAAATTAATTGAAACCACAAACCTAATTGAAATATCATCCAAATAATATGTGATTAAAATTTGAAATTAGGAAATGAATCCATACCTAATATGTTTTCAATCCTAAAAACATTCATAATCATGAAAATTGAATAGAGGATTGAGGAAGAAAGTGAACATTCACACAGAATTTGAAATACCAAACCAGAACTCAATTTCTCCTTGCTTGGACTTGGATCCTTAGATTGATTGATTGTTTAGCCTTCCATGATCATCATCAATAAAAGCCCCATGAAATTAGTGCAAGAAAATGGAAGAACAAAAATGAAAATGAAGAACAATGAAGAACAATTGAGAGAAAATAAGAAAAAGGGTTTTAATTCTAAAAACTTCTAAAAGTCACTACAAAATATGTTTGTGCTAAAATGAAGTGTGTCCCTCCAAATAACTAAAATTACTAAAATATAGTGATTGAGTCAGTAGAAAAGGATGGGCCATAATTGAGCCCAACTAATCTAACTAATTACTAATTACACCAATTTCGTAGCCCAAAATTCAAGTGCAGTGGTTCTGACTTCCAAGCCTAAAATAACCCTCAAAATGACAGAATTGGCCTCAGCTTATGTCTGACAAACTTGTAGATATTTTCCTTACCTTTCCAAGGACTACTTATATGTGCCATTTGGAGTTTGGTAAAGCTCTCTAGGTCCTTCACAAGGAAGATACGTCATGTAAGCAAAAACTCTGAAAATAAGCAACAATTATCAATTAAGCTCACTTGTTTGCCTAAGGCAAAAATTGAATTAGAATTGGAAAATAAAATTCCAAGAGAAGTCAAATAAGCTAAGAAGAATAGAAAAATATTAAATTAAAATTACTCAATCAAAATACCCCACACTTAAACTTTTGCACTCTTGGGCAAAACTAAAAGAAAGACTAAGAGAAAAATTCAAACTAAAGTAAACCACAAACTAAAAGAAAGGCAAGAACAAGGCACACACATTTTTCAATGGATCCTAACAATGCACAAAAGTGAGAAAGATGAAAAATGGAAGAATGATATTAAGGTTTCAAACAATCCATGAACACATGATCACAAAGTGCAAAGTGAAAAAGTAGTCACGTTAAAATTAAGAATGAACCAAGGTGATAGAAATCTCTCAAAGAGCAACACTCAACCTCTTCTAATGTGTATGGGTTTATGTTTACACTCAAACACCACATGTAACTAGCACATCCAAATTTTGACAAGACTCTAATTCATTCAACTTGAAATACACATGCATCAAAAGATAAAAAGGACTTTATTGGCTTGTAATGTATGGCTTGGGTAAAGGATGGATAAGAAAAGGATATTTAGGCTAAAACTAAGAGAAAAGAGGGCAATGGAGAGTAAGCCAACAAGTATAAAGAGGGGTGGAAACAAATAACTTATAAGGATGAAAATGAATCACAACAACTTTTATTTCATTTTCTTTTTCTTTTTCTTTGCTTTTTTTTTCCTTGTTTATGCAATTTTTTCTTCTTTGAACTTTTGCTTTGTAATTTTTTTTTCTTTTCTTTTCTTTCCTTTTCTTTTCAAATTAAACAAAATAAAAATACCCCACACTTGTTTGAAACGCACTCCCAAAAAAATTCCAAGGCCCCTTTTCTCCCTAAAGTTAGGATAACATGGTTTTCCATTTTTCAGTTTTCAATGAGCTACACAAGAAAGAAAAGGTTAAAGGCTCAAAAAGGGTAGCAATGGATATCAATGAAAGGATAGTTTATTTCGCTAGTGGATAAAAGAAAGAAGGCCTAAATCATCTCAATCAAAGCATGTGCAACAAGGAATGTCAAAAGAGGCAAGACAAAACATAGAGTAATCTAGCACAAGGGTGAAATCACACATGAAAGAACATGAATGAAATAATGTGATTCATCCACAAAGGCCCAAAAACTCACAAGGCATAATTCTATCACACATGATTCATCTTAAATTCTATTTCTCAAGCCTACTTTTCACTTCAACAATTGCAACAATGATTCACATCAAGCATGAAACCTTTCATTCCAACAAAAATTAGTACATTTCTCACATTATACAAGTTAGAAATCCTATGAAATACATGGAAAAGTGCCTAAATTCTAATTTTTATTTTCTGAATGTAAAAACAGAATAACATCCAAACAGAACAAAACAAAACAAATACAGCAAAACAATAATAGAAACAGTAACAAAAACAAACAGAAACACAAAATAGACAGATAATATAAAAAACAGACAGATAAAATAGAAAATGGACAGAAACAACATACAGACTCAAACTAAAATAGAAAACAAAACACAGACAAATAAACAGAAAACAGACTCAAAAATTAAAACAGACAAAATTTAAAAACAGAAAATAGAAACAGATAAACAAAAACGTAAACAGAAAACAGATTTTGTAATCCTTCACCCCACACTTGAAATGCACATTGTCCTCAATGTAGGCATGCAATGAGATGCAAACAAAGAGATAACAAATAAAAGAAGGGAAAATGAAACTCCCCAAATATCATTCAAGGTACATCATCACATATGACGTAAACAGCTGAACCCATAGCCATTAAGTTTTTCCAAATCTACCTTGCAATAGAACCCAAGCTTCAAGTAAACCTCAAGAACACATAAGCTTCCAGCACTCCTTGAATTGGGGCTGTTTTTAGAAGTTTAAATTGCAGAAAATGGAAGATGGAAGAAAGGATAGGGATGAAGATGAAGACACCATGAAGAAGCTCTCCAATAAGTCTAGGAAGAATCACCACAATAGCATTGGGAAGCCATTGATAAGACTCAAGAAGTTCTTGAACAAGAACAAGAGAGAAACTCTCACACAATTTTCAGAAATTGTATTAATGAACCAAAGTTCCCTACAATCAGTTTGTGGGTGGTTTATATAGACCACGAATTAACAAGCTAAATGACACTAAATGTAATGTAAATGCAAATTGAAATGAAGCCCAAATGTAGCTTGAAGTGCAAGCTTTCTTTAAAATGACCCTTGGCTTCTAAGTTTCGCGCTTCTGCAGAGTTTACTGATTTAATCGATTATTTCGTCCATGTAATCGATTATTTAACCTAAATAATCGATTACTTGGTTTGGTAATCAATTATTTTGCTCTTATCCTTCCTGGAAACTGATATATGAACAAAATAATCGATTAATTCGACATGTAATCAATTAAAATAGAGCTATTTACATTTTTAGGTTGATTTAATTGATTACAGGATGCTTTTAATCGATTACAGGTATCAAAAGATGCTTTTAATCTGTTACAGGATGCTTTTAATCTGTTAAAATAGACAACACTCCTTTTGTGTTTCCACTAGTTTTGTGGGCTTCTTCTTGCTTTTCCAAGAGATACAAGTTAGATTGGATATGATCTTGAAGTGCTTGAGTCCTAGCTCTTTAGCTTGCATTGATCCTTCATCACATAGAATTGACAAGACCAAAGAGATGTCTACCACAAGCTCCTCCTCCACTTGAGGGCTCTCATGAAATAAGTTGAGTTGGTGACCATTCACTTTGAAGACCTTGCCGGTAACTTCATTTTTAATCTCAACTGCACCATGGGGAAAAAAATTAGTAATAACAAAAGGTCCATCCCATCTAGATCAAAGTTTACCAGAAATAAGCTTGAGGCGAGAGTTCAACAATAACACTTTTTGGCCAATATGGAACTCCTTTCTAAGAATCCTAGAGTCATGAAATCTCTTCACTTTCTCCTTGTAAATCTTGGAGTTCTCATAGGCTTCTAAGCGGATCTCTTCAAGTTCTTGCAATCGAAGCTTCCTTTCCATACCCGCTTTATCGAATGTCATGTTACAACTCTTCACTGCCCAATAAGCACGATGCTCAATCTCCACCAGAAGGTGGCATAACTTACCAAAAACCACCCTAAAGGGAGACATCCCCAAAGGTGTTCGGTAAGCGGTCCTGTGAGCCCATAAAGCATCTTCAAGTAGCTTGCTCCAATCCTTCCTGTTGGGTTGCACTACCTTCTGTAACACTTGCCTGATCTCTCTGTTAAAAACCTCTGTTTGCCCATTAGTTTGGGGATGATAAGATATAGCAACTCTATGTATAACCCCATACTTCTTAAGCAAGGATGTCAATGATCTATTATAGAAATGGCTCCCCTGGTCACTGATAATGGCTTTAGGCACACCAAACCTGCAAAAAATATTGGATCTCACAAAATCCACAACAACTTTAGAATCATTAGTTCTAGTGGCCTTAGGTTCAACCCATCTGGAAACATAATCAACAAGTAGAATATATAAAAAACCATGAGAAATAGGAAATAGACCCATAAAATCAATACCCCACACATAAAAAATCTCACAAAAAATAATGGGTTGCTGAGGCATGTCATGTCTATGTGTAATGGTTCCTTTTGCTCTCTGACACTGCTCACAAGTGGTAGTAAAGTGATGAGCATCTCTAATGTGTATGAGTTTCAAATCACCAAGATGTAATGATCTGTAAACTGATGTGGGCATGACATTATTGGAGGCTCCAAGGTCACACATGGCATCTGCAAAAGTACAATCTTCAATGGTGCAAGGGATAGTGAAAGTGCCAGGATCCTTGCACTTCTATGGCAAGGTGGATAGTGGAATGGCATCAACAACAGTTTTGCCCTGTATAAGTGCAGAAACATTTCTGCCCATCTTT
The DNA here is from genome assembly GCA_013407115.1 of Glycine latifolia. Lineage (NCBI taxonomy): Eukaryota > Viridiplantae > Streptophyta > Magnoliopsida > Fabales > Fabaceae > Glycine > Glycine latifolia. The sequence continues at coordinate 51,540 of QARZ01040456.1, forward strand.
ACTTGCTTATTTCCCTTCAGCTTCCTCTTGTGGGTGCACAAATCCTTCAAGAACTTTGCATATTTTGGAATCTGTTTGATGGCATCCAAGAGGGGAATGTTAACTTCCACCCTCGTAAAAGTCTCAAGCAGATTAAAATCAAACTCCACTTTCTTTGCAGAAATGGATCTAGAAGGAAAAGGTAAAGGAATATGTGTTGGTGCAGAATTTGTTTTAGCACCATCATCAATTTTAGCATCAGCATTTGGAAGCTCCTTGCCACTCCTCAAGGTAATAGCACTCACATTCTTTGGATTAATAACTGATTGTGCTGGAATGTTGCCAAAACCTTGTTGCTGCATCTGGTTGACAGTTGTAGCTAACTGTCCAATCTGAGTCTGCAGGTCTTGGATGGTGGCGCTAACATTTTGTTGAATCTTAATGTTGGTGGTTGCCATTTGCTTCATCAAGTCCTCCAAAGAAGGTCCATAGCTGGTCTGCACAGGTTGTGCAGGTGTAGGTGTAGGCTGCTGGAACTATGATTGTTGTATGAACGGAGGAGCTTGGTATTTGTTCGTGGAGGGTTGATATTGCTGTTGTTGAGGTTTGGATGACTACTGTTGAGGTTGTGGACCAGGACCATACCTCAAATTTGGGTGATCTCTCCAACCAGGATTATAAGTGTTGGAGTAAGGATTATATTGTTGTTGAGGTCTGAATGACTATCCAGGTTGTAAGGCAAAAACTTCAGCAGCTTGTTCTGTTTCTTGTAGAGTGGGACATGCATCTGTTGAATGATTAGGGGCATAGCAGATACCACATAGCCTTGGTTGATTGGCTATCATCACGTTCTACTGTTGACCAATAGCAAGTTGTCTCACAAGGGATGTCAACTCTGTCAATTTGTTTTCCAACCTCTGGTTATCAGCAACCATAGAAACAGAAACTTCATTGGCAGCAGGCATGCTTGTTGCAGCACCTCTAGTACCAAATTGCTCATAGTTGGCTGCCATGTTATAAATTAACTGTCTTGCAGCAACAGGAGTCTTCTTGTCCATCAAAGCACCTCCACTAGCTACATCTATCATACTCTTATTCATCAACATCAAACCTTCATAAAAATATTGAATCAATAATTGCTCACTGATTTGATGGTGAGGACATGTAGCACACAGCTTCTTGAATCTCTCCCAGTACTCATACAATGTCTCTCTAGGTAGCTGCCTTATACCACAAATTTCTTTCCAAGTGGAAGCTGTTTTGGATGCAGGGAAGAATTTCTCCAAGAATCTTCTCTTCATATCTGTCCAGGTGTTGATAGGATCTGGTTGAAGGTACAACCAGTCATTGGCCACACCATCCAGAGAGAATGGAAATGCCTTCATCTTGACATAATCCTCATGAATGTCATGTGGTCGCATGGTGGGACACACAACATGAAACTCCTTAAGATGCTTGTGTGGATCTTCACCTGCAAGTATAACAACCTAAATTATTCTATATATTATTGTTTTGTTTGGGTTAAATTTTTTTTTAAGATTCTTGGGATAATTACTATCTTATCTTTACTGGATGGATCCTAGTATAGATTTCTACCACGTATATATTATAGAAGTCATGAAAGTTGATAAGTTGAGATATATATATATATATATATAAGTAGTCAAAGTTCATTTGTTACATAAGTCATTGCTTTTGGTTACATAATTTTTAACTTCTAGAAGGCATCGTAGTATCTTTAAATAGCATTATTAATTTGGTACAAACTTCTGCACCCATGTCTTTAGCTTCAGACAACCTCTCCAATACTTTATTCTTTGTTGACCATGTTTATTGGTTCCATGGCTGGATTTGGATAAGCTGGAGCAAACTGTAGGAATGGATCATTCGGATTAAACCATCCACTAAGTACATATATTGGAAAATGAGTACCAAAATAAATATATACACGGATGACTGGATGCATGGTTAAGATATAACAGTTTCTTTCTTCATCGATATACCATCCAAGATCTAGCGCATCAAGAAATATGATGATTGACTCCATCTAAAAGAAAACATGAAACAAATCTAGTGAGAAATAAAATTTCTCAGTAGGCAAAATCTAAACCATCAAAACATGTTAGTACATTAGTAAATAATCATAAAATAATTATGCAAACTATATGAATGCATGAAATGAATTTTCCCAGGGTGCACATGGCCTCTACATATCGTACTGTATGTAGCTACACCTCGTACTGGATGTAGAAATGTTGTGACCGTCTTATGCTAGTCATGCATGTCATTCTATGTATTTGCACCTTGTCTCTACATCTCGTACTAGATGTAGTCTCATTATGTTTCACAAATCTCGTACTGGACTTGAAAACATGAATCAACATATCATCATATCAAAATCCATCATTCTCATCAATAATAAAATCCATGAGTAAATACATATAACCTCATGGAAAATATTTCCATCATAACATAATACGTTCCAAAAGTATGATTCGGATTCCATACCTTATTTAAGTAAAATCATACCAACTTAGGCATGACAATTGATTACCCTCAAACCACAGAAAAATCATGTTAGTATTCTAACTAATAAACCATAATACATTTCCTTTCACTTAATGATAAATGGATATCTAGCGTGGTAGGGAAAACCGGGTTGGTGTAGCCAGGATGATAGGGAATGAGTACAACCTAGAGGGTTGTAACATGGTTAGATGTGCCCGGAATGGCTGGGGTGTGTACAACCTGGATGGTTATAACATAGATAGTTTGTGTCCGGGATGGGCGGGGTGTGTACAACCTGGATGGTTATAACATAAATAGTTGTGTTCGGGTTGACCGGGGTGTGTACAACCTGGATGGTTAAAACATAGATATTTGTGTCAGGGTTGGCCGGGGTGTGTTTAACTTGAATGGGTATATCATAAGTAGTTATATATCCGGAATGGGCGGGGTGAGTTTATTTTGGATGGGAGTTTCATAAGTAGTTATATCCAGGATGGCCGGGGTGAGTTTATCTAGGAGGGGTGTATCATAAGTAATTGCATCCGGGATGGTCGGGGTGAGTTTTAACTTGGATTGTTCCATGCATAGTGTATCCGGATGGTCGGGGTAAGTTATCCTGGATAGGTGTATAATAAGTAGTTGTATCTGGGATAATCGGGGTGAGTTTATCTTGGAGGGGCATATCATAAGTAGTTATATTCGGAATGGTCGGGGTCAGTTTATTCTGAATGGGAGTATCATAAGTAGTTATATCTGGGATGGCCGGGGTGAGTTTATCCTAGAGGGGTGTATCATAAGTAGTTGTATCCTGGATGGCCGGGTGAGTTTTAACTTGGATTGTTACATGCATAGTGTATCCGGGATGGCCGGGGTGAGTTTATCCTGGATGGGTGTATCATAAGTAGTTGTATCCAGGATGCCCGGGTTAAGTTTTAACATGGATTGTTACATGCATAGTGTATCCGGGATGGCTGGGGTGAGTTTATCCTGGATGGGTGTATCATAAGTAGTTGTATTCGGGATGGCCATGGTAAGAGGGAGTCTGGAATGATATAACCTGGATAGTTGTGATCGGGTTGTCCGGGTTTCAATATTTTCGTAAATAAGGAATTCATCACTTATCACCATACTACTTCAACTTCAAATTTAATATTCAAGCATTTGAACCATTTGTCTCCATACCATTCAACCTCTACTTCCAAAAATTTATATTAATCATTCCTATAGATCATCAAATCACTTCTAAAAATCATCAAGTGTAACTTCCAGTAATATTTCAACTTATAAATCATCACCTATCCTATGGTTAAAATCAACGTTTTCACATCATAAAATATCCTTCAAATAACATAAATTTTCATCCTAAATAATAACTATAAGTCTGCCCGATTAAGCATATAAGTTAATCTAAACAAATGTTTAACTAAATATTGAAGCCTAGCCTACCTCAAGTCTGATTTTTGAAATGAACTGAGTAGATGGTTGTCCTTCTTGAATAACTTCAAGGATGAAAGTCTTTCCATGGAAGAAAAAGGAAAACGGAAGTATATAAGACGATAGAAGTGAGGTTATAGTCTAAACAAATAAGGAAATGAGAATTAAAAGCAAAGCACCAAGTGAAAAGTTTATAGGCCAAGAGAGAGAGTTTCGTAATTAGAGTTTATTGGTGTAAAAATTTTGGAAGTTCAACAACTATTTATATTAGTTTATTTAGTTAGATAGTAAGTGAATTAATTAGATTTCAACTCAGTTGGATTTAGTTTAGTTACAAGGTAACTATCCTTGAAGATATTTATCCTAATCTAATCATGACAAATATTCTTTCATTTATGGCTTAAGTGTACGTGGAAGTTGCTAAATAAATGAATTTCCTTTGCCTATATCCATATGACTGAAACTAAATAAAGCAAGATTCCTTCATTTAATGCTTGCTACCTTCGTTGAAGACCACCTAGAAAGGGTGGTTCAAGAAGCTTGTTTTAAATTGTCTTATTCCCTTCATATTGACTTCCAATTGACTTCTCTTTCACACACCTATGCATCATCCTTAGGCTGTAGCACGTAATTTTTTTTTTTTTGAGTATTCATTCACTTTTGATTAATCCAAATTTGGGTAGCTTATGTTCAAACACATTCTATACTATACTTCCATAATTCAAATATAAACTCAAAATATAATTTTGAGGATGTTACAGCAAGACCATGAAACTTTGGAAGCAAATGGATCAGTCCAGATTTTAGCTCATAACTAACCTCAGTCTCAAGATATTGAATACACCAAAGTTGGTAAACAACATCGGGTGTAGCCAATTCCTTAAGAGTTAGGTTGTTATCAGCCATTGTATCAACAAGAATTTCAGAATCAAGATGTGCAGAATTGGAAATAGACTCAGAAACAGAAGACTCAGAAAACACTACACTACTATCTAGGACTACACTATCAAATTCATCTAGACTAATATTATTTCTGCTTAATCTGTAAAATGTCCTATCTATCTCAGTATCATATGAATGCAAATCACTTGGTGTGGACCTAGTCATGCATAGTTCAACTCATAAGGGACAAAAACACAGAAATCACAGAATTGTCAGACAACTACTCTACCAGGACACTATTCACAATATCTATAAATCATGAAACAAAAAATGGAAAATTGCCCTAAACAATTTTAGAAAAAATTTAAAACACCACAGTAAATATCTATAAATCATGCTTGATTTTTGTCATCTTTTTGGTTATTTTTAAAAATCATGAAAACACAAAATAAATTCAAAAGTGGTCTAGATCATCGAATTTGGCAATTTGGACCCCAGATGACCATGTTCGTCCCTCACAGGGGGAAATGATATACTAATTTTCTCCACATTCTGGGAAAATTTCAGCCCATTCTGAGATAGTTTTGTGTGAAATGACCAGAATGCTCATGTGCTAATTGTTAAAACGGTGCTGAAACTCCTACTTAGAGGTCGAATTTACCAATTTTAACCCACACCTAACCCTTAAAAGGGTCAATTTTGTTTAGAATGGGGAATAAACTTTGGACACCAAGTTTCACAGCCAAACTCCATAGGACCAAAATATTTTGGACAACAAATTGCACAACAAACACAACTACACTACACAAAATCTCTCCCTACTACTCCTTTGTTTTTCCCCTGTTTTCCTCTGTTTTTTCACTATTTTGCACCATCACCTCACAAGATACTTCATAACAACCAACAGAAACAAGGAAAATATGTAAGGAAGTGCAATTGTGTAGAAGGATGTAAATATGCAGTGAATGTAAATAATTTTTTTTAATATTTTACAAATGCTATTATCTAATTATAAATGAATTAAAGTTAGCACACAATGAATCGTGTCCCCGGCAACGACACCAGTTTTGATAACTGATGTCGTATCGCTTCAAAACAATTAAACTACGCTAATTCTGTAGCACATGATTAACCTAGGTCGACTCAAAGACACAATCAATATGGTTCCAACTTCAATTCACTAGTAAATAATAGGGAGATTTGTATCAAAAAGTTTACATGCGATAAATGAAAATTGCAGAAAAACGCAGCAAAATAGAAACTAACAGAAATTCCAAGAGAAGTCAAATAAGCTAAGAAGAATAGAAAAATATTAAATTGAAATTACTCAATCAGATACGATAGTTGAGGTTAGGGAACCCAATTATGGGAATGTATGTATGTCCCTGTGCATGTTAGTTTTCAAGAAAACTGTGTTTTTAACTAATGGGATGTGATACATGTGTTATTGGTGAATGAAATTGTGAAGGATGTTGTTGTTGTAATGATTGGAAGTTTTTTGGAAAAGTCTTAATTACAGAGTAGACTCTGTCCAAAATTTTATATTTTTTATTCTATTTAATTCTTTATTAAATTTTATTTGGGCATAAGAGTTTGTCTTGTATACCATAGTTCTCTTTAATTTAGAATTTTCCCTCAAATATCAGTCTCATGGTATGATAAATTGTGATTGTATAAGATTTGTGTTGTTTGAAGACCTAGGGAATGTGATTCTCAGGCATTAATTTATATGTTTATACATGGAATGTGATTACTTGTGATGTTGATGATATTGAGATGAGATGATTGTTGATGTTGATGATGATATTGAGATGAGACGATGTTGATGTTGATGTTGATGATGTCATCGTGATAGATGTATGTTGTGTATGTACATGGGGGGGGTGTAGTGACTGACCTGTTTGAAATCCCTTAAGAGGTAAGGGGATTGGTTTAAAAATTTCTAGCATCCCTAGAGAGAGAAGGGGATTACTTAGAATTTTTTTAACTATCCACGGTCAGTGCATTGATGGTTCCCATGTTGCATACTGCATAAATGCATGGAAATAGTATAAACTTTGTCAGTAAGTACATGATGGAGGTCCAAGACAAGCCAAAGGTCTAGAAGGGGAGCTTGAAGCACTTCCTTTGGTGAGCTTCAAAGGACCAATGACAAGAGCTAGGACTCAAGCACTTCAAGACCATATTCAAGCCAATTTGGGCAAGCATGAAGTTGCACACCATATCAAGGATGATAAGAGCTGGATTTTGATGTCCCAAATCCAATTTAATTCAATAAATTCCAGCACTTGTTAGAAGAATTCAATAAAACATTTGTAAATAAGTTGCTACTGCTTTAATCGATTATTTTGCTAACAGGATGTTTAGAAGTAATCAGAAATAAGCCCTTACTGCTTTAATCGATTATTTCGTCAAAATAATCAATTACAAGAATGTTAGTTGTAAGCACGAATCATGACCTTACCGCTTTAATCGATTATTTGGTTAGTGTAATCGATTATTTCAATTTCTGACTAGTTTAATCGATTACAATAGCGAATTAATCGATTATACCAGTCTGAGATGGTCACTGCACTTTTTTGGAAAGCCAAAGGTCACTTAGCTAAAGCTTGTCTTACAAGTTACGTTTGGGCTTCATTTTAGTTTACATTTACATTTCATTTAGTGTCATTTAGCTTAATAATTCATGGTCTATATAAACCACTCATAAACTAATTGTAAGGGATCTTTTGATCTTTGGATGATTGATACAATTTCTGAATTGTGGTGAGAGTTTTCTCTCTTGTTCTTAGTCAAGAACTTCTTGTTTCTTATCAATGGCCTCCCAGCTATTGTGGTGATTCTTGCAAGACTTATTGGAATTCCTATTCCATGGTGTCATTTCCAATTCATTCCTATTCTTCTTCCACAATCCATTTCTGAAATTAAAAAACATAAATAGCCTCACTCAAGAGAAGAGTTGAATGCTCTGTTTTGAAGTTCAATTGAAGATTGACTTCCATTGCAAGGAAGATCAGGGAAAAAGGTGTTAAGACTCAGGTCAATAGAACATCAGTACATGTGGTTTTTCATGAGGAAAAATGCTGGTACTTGGGGCATATCACTTGGTTTAGAACTCCCATCCTAGGGGGGAGTTGTCTGTGCACGATAAGGTGACCTCGACAGTTGCTGATAAGTTTTCCTAAGTGAGAGTGTCATGTGGACACTCTTAGGCTATTTCCTAACAAATGATACCACATTGCATTTGAGATTTGAATTAGGTGTATGCATTAATCTGAGCATAATTGATTTGAATTGTGGAAAACGTTTATGACTAGTTTGCTAAGTGTATGTTGAACTGATGGATTATTGAGAATTTTGTGGTTATTGTTATTGTTTTCTTGCTAATCATTGTCATCAGGTGTTTGTTGATTTTGTATAATAAACTCACAATTGCAACTTTGTACCATGTTTATGATGATCGCGAACCTTCGTTTGTGGGAGCATATGAGCAGTTGTAGGTGATGTTGGAGGAAAATTCTTTTGTTAGAATCGCCAAGCCGACGTGATAATGTTAGAATTTATTTTGGGAGAAAGTTGTGTTTTGTTATCAACTCTTTCTTAGTTGGTGTCTTGATTCTTTTTATTAGGCATGTAAGTCCCATGCTTAGATACATGTAAAAAACTAAATTATGTTCTGACATGTGAATGATATATAATGGTTTAATATATATATATATATATATATATATATATATATATATATATATATA